>JAYMTS010000264.1:0-12013 GCA_036898005.1 Geranium phaeum
AAGTGATAGTAAAAATAGCTTTAAACTCCAAAAGCTCCCGGCGAGGATCGAACTCGCGACCTTTCGCTTACGAAGCGAACGCACTACCACTATGCTACGGAAGCCGATGTTTATTTTCTTTTCCATGCTATTTTTAAATCAAAATATGTCGTTTCATCCAAAGTCTGGTTGTTTTGTTGTTCCACTTTCACGACATGTCGTTTCTATCTGTCTCCCATCTTCCTCTTCGCTCTCTGTAGCCGTAAAGCCTAATTCATCAGTCACAAATCACAATACAAAAACCAAACCTTTTCATGTTACTGTAAAGCGAGCACATAAAAAAAACATGCCTTCAATGGGTCAGGACACTCTCAGAAACTCCTCCACCAACGTCAATGGCGACTCCAAGCTCGATTCTCTTTCCAGGTACTGAGAAAAATCGGACACTAACCCCATTTTTTACATAAACCCTAGAAGATTGCTCAATCTAGTAACCGATCATCAATCTGTTTTTGGTCTGATTTTTGATGCAGGAAGCTGAAGATGTCTCAACACAGGAAGTCCCTCCCAATTGCTTCTGGTATTGCTTGCTAATTTGTTTTGTTTTCGTTGAATTTGCTTCATGTGATTTGATGTTTACTGTTTTTTTAATGATTGTTTGCAGTTGAGAAGAGGCTCATTGAGGAGATTAGGAGTAATGATGTTTTGATCATTGTTGGTGAGACGGGAAGTGGGAAAACAACCCGTGAGTGTTTTCTTTTGATGTTTTTTTTCCAAGTTCACTTTTTTGTTGTTGTTCAGTGTAGAATGATTTATTGTGTAAACCGTTTGTTTGTAGAATTGCCTCAGTTTCTGTATAATGCTGGGTTCTGTCATGATGGGAGGGTCATCGGGGTGACTCAACCGAGGCGTGTGGCTGCTGTCACTGTGGCGAAAAGGGTGGCCGAGGAATGTGGTGTTGAGTTGGGGCAGAGGGTTGGGTATTCTATCAGATTCGAGGATGTTACTTCGGGATCAACAAAGATCAAATACATGACAGATGGGTTACTGCTAAGGTAAAACGTTGAATAGAAATGAAAATAAAAGTGTTCACTGCTTTGGTATGTATTGTTCTATGGACTTTCTGTATCATAAGACTAATTAGTGAAAATGCATAACAATGCAATGTCTGGATCGTGGGGGAATGTAGGACATGAGAATGGATAATTGCTATGGTCTATACATGGAACATGACCAGCCAAAATATCCAAGGAAACATTTACTAGAGCTGCAAATATAAAAGACTAAGAGAGGTTTTGGAGATAGGGTCCCTAGGAATGAGGATTACATCAGATTGAAATCCCAAACGGTTTCGTACGTAATAGATTAATCTGACTAAGAAATGAAAGATGATGTTTTAAAGTTTTTGCCATCATCATGCAATTCAGCTTTTCTTTGTTGCTTATTTGTTTTACAGGGAAGCATTACTAGATCCGTTGCTCTCGAGGTATTCGGTCATCATTGTTGACGAAGCTCATGAGAGAACTGTCCACACTGATGTGTTGTTGGGCTTGCTTAAAAGTGTGCAGAATGCACGGTCAAAATCTGCCAATGGCAACCTTAATATTGATGCCAAGAAGGCAACCATCGGCGACCAGTTGAGTAAAGAAAATGGTGCTCAACGTACTGGTTACCTCAAGCAATCCCAAGTCAGAAAAGTCGCCCCTCTGAAATTAGTCATCATGTCTGCTAGTTTGGATGCGCGTATGTTTTCTGAGTACTATGGAGGTGCAAAAGCTGTTCATGTCCAAGGGCGACAGTTTCCTGTGGATATACTTTATACTCATGATGCTGAGTCCGATTATTTAGATGCAACCCTAATTACTATTTTCCAGGTTGTTATCTGCTTTTCCTTTTATATTTTGCCAATTCCTTTGTTAGCATACACAGATGATGCATATCTTTGGATCTAAGTTTTGTCATGCCTTCTTTTCTATTAGTTTCTTATCTGTAATGTGGCGGTAATAACCAACAATTTCGTCTCTTAATCAGAATTAAGTTTTGTGAGATTCAATTCATATGATGTTTCTTGGCAATAAAGGCTCATAACTATGTATGCTCTTGTAACTTTGTTTACTTCATTGTCAGATTCATTTGGATGAGGCCCCCGGTGACATCCTGGTATTTTTAACTGGGCAAGAAGAAATTGAATCTGTTGAAAGACTTGTCCAGGATAGACTTAAACAATTGCCTGAAGCCAATCAAAAGTTACTCACTTTTCCTAAATATTCTTCTCTTCCATCAGAACAGCAAATGCGAGTTTTTTCACCAGCCCCAGCTGGATTTCGTAAGGTAATCTCTTGGTGCATGTCATCTCATTTCTACAGAATGTTTAAACTGATGGCATTTTGATGTAACATTTGTTTATTTTTTATTCTGGGTAGATTTAGATGTATCTATTGGGTAGGTACACATTAATGTGACTTATTAATAATAATTTTTGTGGAGGATTTTCTTAATATTCAAATTCATGTCTGGATATATTTGTATTTTGAAGTTCTTTGGGAAACTAAGTGAATATTCCAGTTCCATTATTTTCTATCTGACAACATAATGCAATGTTCAGTTTGAAAATTTCTTTTATATTGCATATATGTTTCGGTTCATTCGATAACTAGATTTTCTCTATCTATTTTCATTACTCAGAGTAGGTATTCTTGCTAAAACAACCTAACTGAGTGAAAATGCAAGGTTCTTTGCTTGCTATATGTTTGAAAGTGATAAAATTGTACCTTTTAATTTAAGACACTTTATATTTCCTGCAATACTTTTATTCCAACTGGAATACACCTGAAAAGTATAGAGATGATTGTCTGCAGTTGGCTGCTTGTTCATAGATTATCCTCTTTTCTTATTTTGTTATAATTGCTATTCCTCTAACCATAAAATAAAACTTCAAATTCCATAAAATCCTGTTAATATTATGTTTGTGTAGGTGATATTGGCAACAAACATTGCCGAGACATCTGTGACTATACCTGGAATAAGGTATGTCATAGATCCCGGGTTTGTCAAGGCTCGTACGTATGATCCAGCCAAAGGGATGGAATCATTGGTTATTGTTCCAACCTCAAAAGCGCAGGCTCTTCAAAGGAGGTAGGCACGCCAATCATTCTTTTAAAGTTTTTACTAAAAGTTTGCAAGTGATACTGATCTCAGTCAGTAGAACCCAAACAATAATATTGCATATTATTTTGCTCCTATGGTTTTGTTTCTCTATTTAGCTAGGATACCCCAGTTATTGTGTATTGGGCAAAGTACAGGTGTCTGGTACGTTAATATTAATTAATTTGGTGTACCCCGAACATATCCAATATGTGTTTTTTTAAATTGCCGCATCATCATACTGGGTACATACTTGATAATCTGCAAGAAAGTTTGACATTTTGATTTTTGTGGTCATTTGCTAATGTTGTAACATGAAACTCATGATGATTTTTTTATTCAATAGTTTAAAATTGCTGATAAAAAAGGGTTCAAAATTGAATATGGATTGCTATCTGCAGTGGACGTGCTGGGCGTGAAGGTCCTGGGAAATGCTTTCGTCTCTACCCAGAGAAAGAATTTGAGAAACTGGAAGATTCAACAAAGCCAGAGATCAAACGGTGCAACCTGTCAAATGTAATTTTACAGCTTAAAGCCATGGGCATTGATGATATCATAGGGTTTGACTTCATGGATAAACCACCAAGGTGAGAATTTATGAGCTTTTATTCCCGTTATTATATCATACTTTTTGTCAATATCTTGGTCTCACTCGAAACATAATTAATATTTGAAGAGCCCTTTCTCTTTGGGTGGATAGTATAGATACTTTTGATTTGCTCTTTCCTATGCCATATCTTCTGCCAAATATGTGTTTTCATTTTTCTGTCCTATCTTCTTGTCTCAATTTAGGTAAAGTTGTCTCTCACCGGTGAGTCAGTGACTTGTGAAGCTATTCCAACTTGAACAAAATACGCCTGACTCCTTTCCTTTGTATTAATTAGTTGTGTTGCAAAGCATCAATAGCTATTTGAGAACACAGTTGAAGTTCTAGGAATCGAAAAGTAAATTCTGTTAGGCCTTTTATTCCTGTAATTTCAGGTGTTTATCAATAGAGATTTTGAGATCTTAAGCTATTTGTCACTCACTTGAAGGGAAGCTCTCATTCTTTAGATTCTATATGTTTCTGCTTAGCCATATGTCTGGAAAATCATCATTTAATGACTGTTACACGTTTTAACAGGGCGTCTATTGTCAAATCATTGGAGCAATTATTCTTGCTTGGTGCTTTAACAGATGAATGTAAACTGGCTGATCCAGTGGGTCATCAAATGGCTCGACTCCCTCTGGACCCTATTTATTCGAAAGCTATTATCCTAGCTAGTCAGTTCAACTGCTTGGAAGAAATGTTGATAACTGTTGCAATGCTTTCGGTGGAATCTATTTTTTATGCCCCTCGTGAGAGATATGATGAGGTATGTGTTTTGCATTTCTGCTGTATCATTTGGAAAATGCATGAATTTCTTTCGTTTCTATTTTTTTTTTTTTTGCATTTTGTTATTTGGCAAATGTCACTCACGGTCAAAATGCACCATATCGTTTCCCTTTTGAGCAGGCAAGAAAAGCTATGAAATGCTTTGCGAGCCCAGAGGGAGATCATCTCACTTTGGTTAATGTATATCGAGCATCTGATGATTTCTTGGAGAAGAAAAAGGTGGGAGTTGGTAAATACAAAGATGAAAAGATTCTAAGAAAATGGTGCAAGGATAATTTCATCAATGGTCGTTCCTTGAGACATGCTCGTGACGTTCTCAGGTCTGTCATGTATCCCTTGCCAGGTTTCTGTGCTTGTTTTCGCCTACCAGTCCGAAACACAATCATCATATAGATTGACACATTTGTCATCTTTTTAATATATTCTCTGTTGTATTGCGTCCCCTATAAATACACTTCATTAACTCCATCCATCCATTGATTCATTTCAGTCAAATTCGAGGTCATGTTCAGCAAATGGGACTTCATGTTTCTTCTTGTGGAGATGACATTTCTCAGTTCCGTAGATGCCTGGCCGCTTCTTTTTTCCTCAATGCCGCTTTGAAGCAGCCTGAGGGAACGTACAGGTAATATATTCAATTCTTCATGACTAAAGTTTTGAAATTCATTTGGCAGATCTCTCAAGATTCTACTGTTATTTACCTTGGTTGACAAGGATAATTACTATATTTAGAGCATTCCTTCAATTGGTACCTCAAGGAACACATTTCATCTTCTTACACCATGTCTTGCAGGGCTTTGGGAAGTGGTCAAGTGGTTCAGATCCACCCTTCTTCTGTGTTATTTCAGGCAAAGCCAGAGTGCATTATTTTTAACGAGCTACTGCAGACTAGCAATAAGTATATCCGCAATGTCACTAGAATTGATTACATGTGGTTAACCGAGTTGGCTCCTCATTACTATGCAATGCAGAACTGAGGATATGGCACGAAAACCTACAGGTAATAAAATATATTAGCAGTTTTGATTCATCAGAGAATGTTGTTGGACTCAATTTTATAACTGTAGTATTTATACACCGACCAAGCGTGTAACAAGGTGTATTACGCACTAGCTCTGTGCTCTTGTTGATTGTGAAGTAGATCCTAACTGAGAATAAATAATTGAAGCTTTCTTTCAATCTAGATTAACACAGATGTTTAAATAGCAATCTAATATTGACCGCTGTATATGATTTTCCACATGGAATTACTCTATGATATATGTGGGTGCCATTGTCAAACGAGTGAAATTTTATTTTACCAATGATGTTTTATGTGGCCTACAAAACTTGAGTTTTGAGGATACTGTAAATAATGCTGAATCGCAATTATCATTGGTGTCTAATTTATGTGCAAATTGCAATGTTGTGGCTAGGTGTACACTGCTGTTTTGCAACAGGAAAAGCAGCAAGTCCTTTATTGCCTATTGTTGAGACTATTTTTTCATCTGTGATTGGGATTATCTATTCAGAGGTATTGGATATAGCCAGTAACATACGTTCCTGGTTCATCTGTTTGATTGCTGGCACAAGAGGAGCCGTAGGATCTTGGTTCTCAATGTATTTAACTGAATATTGGGTCAGAAAGGTGACGGCCGAAAATTGGATTCTCAGCAATGACTATCTCTGTACTGCTTCTATAACGACACTCATTGTCATGGTTGGAGTTCCTGGTTGGTTGGAGTTCCTGGTTGGTTGAAGTTCACAATCCGACAAACTATTAATTTTTCTTTATGTAGTTTGTAAACCATTGTTTGTTGCAAGAGTGCTGAAGTTCTCACCATGTACGATGCAACATTGTATTGCAGTAGCAATTTAATCGTGTTCAATGTTGAATTCAAGTTGACATCATGTTATTTTGGTGATCAGTTTTCAGTAAATTACAAATTCATTTTGATCCAAGTTAGGTGATATGTGACATGTATGTGTGGACACTAACAATTTTTACTGCATACTCATTCATCTGATTTACAAACGCTACAACAAAAAATATGGTGATCTATTGAACAATTTATCAACCTCAATAATCAACTACAAGCTATCAACATGAAAATAGACTACCCAATAAACTCCATTCAATCAAATTCATCCAACTATTTGGAAAAAGTTGTTTGGATAATGAGTATGTATCTTAATGAGAACAAAATTTGTCAGACCTACATTTTCTCTCTTCACAAGCCAAATAAAATGTTTCTGTAAAAGCATGTACTGAGGTTTAGGTAACAGTCTGCAGCAATAGACATTTCAGATCATAAAGCATTCTGTTTAGGCTGCTGAGGAGCAGGGACTATCCCCCATTTTCTCCGAACATCCTCCAAGTCCTCGTGGAAGTGCTGCTCGTAATAAACACACATAAGATCTGTGCATTGCAAACCGGCGCGGATGGCCCATGGGAAGTAGTGCTGATAGAACAGCCTCCTTTGCTTCTCGCTAAATCTTGCTGTGCCCCCTAATACTGACATAAAGCACATAGGGAGTTTCATCTGCTCAAATTCTATAACCTTGAGAGCTGACTCGCCCATCAAGTTGGTGGGAAGGTCGAAAAGGGTGTGCCAGAAGTCATGCACCTCGCGAGCCCTCATGGCCACATATGCAAGCTCGTCTGTGTCCATAAACCTCACTGGTGGCCTGTCATCAGGGGAGAAATTCCTAGACCCCATGAATTTTGCGTAGGCAGCGCCAAATGTGTTTTCAGGTAAGTCCCATGCATGTCCTACATTTGCAGATAGCACACGCGGTTGATCTGATAGTATAGCCTGTAAGAGAGAGACAGATTGACCTTAATTGTGGAGACTATTTTTTCGAAAAAGAAGGTAGGTAAATTTCTGAAGATGCCATTATCTATAGCAACACAAAAGACATAAACAGGGTATCGCTTGTTCATCCACGTTAAAAAAAAATTCCAATAATTTGGGAGCTAAGTTTTTCAAAAAATAATGCACGTAAACTACTCTTGTATATACAAGCCTAAGTTTTAACACAAGAAAGTCCAAGTATATATTAGTTGATACAAGCTCTCTTTCTAAGATACGATGTTATAGTGAGAAAGCATAAGCACAAATCAGGTAATAATATCATAAACAAATGAGCAAGTAGGACGGGTTACAAAAAAATACTTTAACCAACACCGGAGAAAAAATTGATCGGGCAAACTACTATCCAATGCCTATTATAAATCCTGAAAGTGGTCAGGTCAACCATACAAAAATAGACTGCACAACTATCATCTTTCATCAATCATAATACAAATATCATAACACTCCCTTCACCCCAGAATGAAGTGTTTCCACCTGACTAATTGTAAGGATTAGCCTTTAAAGTTTAATGCTTGTCATTCCAGTGTACTCATGTCTCCATTACCCACAAACGTCAGCAATTGCATTTTTCTATCAATCAACCTATAAAAATGTATGGAACAGAATAGGGAACAGCCGTATAGGTTTGCGAAGAGGCTTACCCTGCCTTCCGGACAGTTCTTCATCCTTCCAAGAACCCTTTCAAAAGCCGGTTTTCCCGTTGTCTCCCCAAGAGCCGCAATTAGGTCAGCTCTACGCGGATCCAGTAATGCTCCAACCGCCGAACCAAGCGCAACTGCTGCCTGCTGCCATCCCTTAAGCGGGGTTCGAGCTGCTCCTATCATTGCAACTGCTCCCCAACTAATAAAACCTAATCCAACCACATTCATCCCATTAAATTACTAAAAATCCCAGGATACAAACCACATCCACCATAAGCATTCTAGCAAGCACTTATAGTACTGAAATAAAACCATGTTCAAGAGTAAACAAGCAGAACATAACAATAACATGAACATCCACTGATCCACAGATATAATTCAATCAGTAAAACAAAACTTGAAGCCAAAAGTACCACTTATAGAGCTGATTAATTTCCTGGAAATGTGGGTTTACAAATTAATCTGATTTCGAGTAGAATCCTGCAGTAACATGAAACAACAAATTGATTAGAGAGAAAAAAAACCCAAAAAAACAATCAAAAACAGAAATTGAACACTACCCATATGTCACAAAAAGCAACGCTTTACCTGAGATCGATTCAGAATGCAAAACAAAGCAGCCAAGTCTCAGCGTCCCTCTCACATTCACTTCGCTTCCATGGCTTCGCTTAACGGACTTCTCGAAAAGCCCATACCCGGCCCAGCCCATTAACTCCAACAAGACCAGCATCACAAAATGTCCAGCCCAATTCCGCGAGTCGTGGACACTCACCGAGTCGTAACTCGCCGTTTCTGTTATTTTGATATTTTCCCAGCTCCACACAAACACAGATTCGGTACTGTTCTCTGAAGCTGTGAGCTATGGATCTCCCGCCAAATTCTCGCCGGAGCCGGAAAGGATCGTTCAGCGATCACGACGACGATGACGAAGACACCAACATTTACTCCACAATGGTCTTCAAAGGCGATCGCAGCGAAAACGACGACGATCCGTCGGTCCCTCCTCTCTTCAAGCGCGTCCCCTCCGATTTCGGAGGCTCCCACGAAGACGATGGCTCCGATTTCGGCACCGTGATTGTGAGGAGAGATCGGCGAAGCTCTCGTGGCGATGGAGAGGAGGAGGAAGGTGATGATTGTGATGGTGATGGTGGTGGAGGGTTTGGGACGTTTGTGGTGAGATCGAGGGATGTGGATGGGACTGTGGTGAGGATAGGAGGAGGTTTTGAGGGTTCGACGATGGAGAGGGCGGTGGCGAGCATGCAGGCCGCAGGGGATAAAGGGTTCGGACGCCAGAGGAAGCCCAGTCAGGGAGACGAATCTCGCCCGATGAGCAAGGTTTCAATGAGCTCTATTCCTGATAGTGTCACAAAGGAAGACCCTTGTACCAAGTATGAATTGCTCAATGAACTGGGTGAGTTGTGTTTTGTTGTTCCCTTTCCTCGAAATACTTCATTCTGCTGTTCATTGCATAGAATGCGAGTTTTTGTATCAATTTTGATGGCCAGAATCTTCAGTTTTATAATTATACTCCTCACTTCATTGTATTGGATTGCAGGTTTTAGTCAATTGTGCTATTTCTGTGTTGAATTGCTAAATGAGTTTTGTTGGATTATTCATTTTACTTTATTTTGTGGTTATTGTGCTTGGCACTGAATGTGGGTTTCTAGTCGAGTTTGGCAAATTGAGAGTCCACTTTAATTTGACTGGAATCTTCAATTTTGTAGCTATATAGTTCCTTGAATTTGAGATTGTAGCCATTTGTGACATTTCTGTATTGAACTGCTAGATGAATGTGACAAGTAGAGTTTTGTTTGTTGAACTTTTCAGTGTCTTTGATTTTGTGGCTGTAGTTCTTGGCTTTGAATATAATTTCCTAGTTAATTCAGATGAGGTTGGCGAGGTTGACTTCTAGTATATTTGGTCAGAATCTTCAGATTTGTAATTATAGCTCTTTGCGTTAAAGTTAAGATTTTAATCAATTGCAGTATTTTGTGTTGAATTGCTGAATGGGTTTGTTGAGTTTTGTTTTGCTTTAGCAGAATCCTTAGTTTCGTGACTGTACTCAATTGTGCTATTATTTGGTGTTTTGGATGGAATAGCAATGTGAGTGGAAAGGCATAAATTAGTATGTACTGATTTAGTTTGTTTTCGTGTGGGTGGCAGGGAAGGGGTCTTATGGGTCTGTTTACAAAGCCAGAGATTTAAAGACCTCGGAGCTTGTTGCCATTAAAGTGATATCCCTGAGTGAAGGGGTGCGCTTTGCTTTCTCTTACCTTGTAGAACTCATTTTGTTTGTTGAGTTTTCGAGTTAATCTGGTCATTGAAATGAATTGTTTATGTTATGTGGTCAGGAGGAGGGGTATGAAGAGATTCGGGGTGAGATTGAGATGTTACAGCAATGTAGCCATCCGAATGTTGTCCGCTACCTGGGTAGCTACCAGTGGGAGGAGTATCTTTGGGTAGGTTTTGCATAATGTGATTGAGGTTTATAGTTTTGAGCTTACCTGTTTTCATGTGTTGCAGATAGTGATGGAGTCCTGTGGTGGTGGGAGTATTGTTGACTTGATAAACGTGACTGACAATCCTCTGGAGGAGTGCCAAATAGCATATATTTGTAGAGAAGCTTTGAAGGTATCATTTTCAGCTTCTTAATTCTACTATTAGCGATGTGATATAGTGCTTCTTGTATAGAGTACGTGGAAGAGAATATGAGTTCAAATTTTGTACTTTTGACTTCACCAATTCAATTTATATGGTGTAGTTCATCCAGTACCAGTAGTAGTGCTGCCTTTCTCTGTTCATTTAAGCTATCTTTGCTATTGTATTATTCGCTTTGTCTGTTCAATACTGATATATACTTCTTTTTATTTGCCATGTTTTTTGGAACTTTCTTTCTTCATATAGGGCCTTGCTTATTTGCACTCAATTTTCAAGGTTCACATAGATATTAAGGGTGGCAATATCCTGACCAAGGAGAGATAAAGTTGGGTATGTCTCTTAACCAAATTAGCCCTGTAACTGATTTGTCTGATTAGGTGAATTAATACTAGGTTTTCTATAAAAGCAATACACACGAGTTGTCACGTGGCATGTCTTAAATCAATTTATTCATTATTTGCTGCATTCTCGTGGCTTTGGAAAAAAAGACCAATTTTTTTCCTTTTCTTGAGCGGATCAACCGTTGCCAACCAATACATATTCTCTAGCCTTTCTATTATGTGTCAAAAAATATGGTTGGATGTTTGGTTTGGTTTAATTTTGAGTTCTTGACATGAATTGAGTGGTTTTGTCATCATCAAGTTGAAGGGTTTGTTGATTTCATTCATGTAAAAGCATTTCTTCATTCTTTGCTCTTTTGGTTATTTTGTTGATTCTTATTTGTTTCTCTTTTGGTGATTTCTTATTTGTTTATTTGTTTATTGGATTCTTATTTTCTTGTTTTACTGTTGATTGTAATTGCTAGCTTAATCATGAGTTCTTGACATGAATTGAGGGAGTTTTGTCATTGTATTTTTTTTAATCAGCAAGTAACTTAATCTTGGGTTCTTGACATGAATTGAGGGAGATTTGTCATTGTAATTGCTAACTTAATCATGGGTTCTTGACATGAATTGAGGGAGTTTTGTCAACATCCAGGTCGGAGGCTCTGCTGATTTCATTGGCTCTTGCTTTAGAAACTTTTATATTTATTTCATTTTTGGTGATTTTTTTATTTGTTTTTGTTTATTGGGTTCTCATTTTCTGTTTTATTATTGATTATAATTGCTAGATTAATCATAGGTTCTAGAAAGGAATTGAGGGATTTTTACAGCATGCTTTTGGAACTTTCATGTACAAATCTGTCTTCTTTATTGTTATTGATAGAGTGAAAGACTAAAGAATTACCATAGGTATGTGTTTTTCAGTGAGATCTCTTTGTTCTTCAGTCTAGACATCTCTTGATTTCTGTTTTTTTCTTGTCAAAGTTAGTATTTTGTTTAATTTAGAGTTATGGATATGAGATTAGTTGTTTGTAATTC
>JAYMTS010000265.1:0-12011 GCA_036898005.1 Geranium phaeum
AGCAATGGTGGTCGTCGCCGGAGAGAATCGGAGATCGCGGCGGCGATTCGGCCGTGGCTCGCGGCGTCGCCGGAACTATGTTCTTCTCCGCCGCAGCGACGTCTCTGGCACAGGAGGCTGTGACGACGCCGAGAGGAGAGAGGTTGATCGAGAAGGAGGTGGTTCTGTATCAGTATATATGAGGCTTCCCCCTTCTGCTATAAAGTTTAAGTTGACGACTTTTGTACTGTTTTGTGCTTGTTTTGCTATAAATGATGATTTGGGTTTCTGCTTTTTGAGGTGTTGGTTCTGGGTTTTAGTGTTACTTGATGATCCATTGGTTTCGTTGTTGAGTTGATTGTGATGGACCGGTTTTAGGGGGTGAGGAGTTGGATTTTTTTTTTGTTATGGTCATTGGTGTAAGAGATTGAAGGGTTTTATGTTTTCTGTTATTTACGTGTTGGTGGTGACATTTTCTTGTAATTTCAGCGTTCTTGGATTACTATGACGTACCGTACAAGGTTGCGGTTGTGGTTGTGGTTGTGGAGGTCAGTCAATCCATGAGTAACAAAGAGATCAAGTGGTCGGATTACAAGAAGGTGCCTATATTGGTGAACAATTGGTTGCCTCTTCAGGTTTTAGATGTCATGGCTATCAATTTTGATATTTTAAGTATGTTGTGTGGATATGTTTGTGTTGTACTTACGATTGTAAGGTTAAGGTTATTTATGACATGAGGGATGGAGTTCCATTGTAATTTCTCAATAAATTTGGGCATGTGCAGATATAATCGATAAGATGGGTCAGAAAGTTCGAAAAGCAGTTGATGAAGAGAAGAAGTGGAGATAGTATGTTGTTGTTCATCTCTAATTCTGTTCATCCTTTGCTTGCATTCTTTTGGTTGAAAAGAAAGTTGTCTATAATTGAGATTAAATACTGATGAAAAACTTAATAAGAAGAAAAAAGGAAAAATATAGTCTATAATTGCACTTTTTGCCTTGGGAGATAGAGGTTTTTTTGCTCAATGGAGTACACATTGTATATCCATATTAACACTTCAATTACTGCACAAACATTTGGATTGCCTCAATGGTTCTTGTGAATTGCCCACATTCCAATGATTGATTGGACCAGAAAGAATAGACCCTCGTCCCTTCATCAATGAATCTCAAACTTGAACATCAAGCTTCCAAGAATATGTTTGCTTTCCAAGCTTATCTCCTCAATTTCATTTCAATTCTCCCATACCATTTTGATGTAATTTGGTAACTTGTTACTTGATGTAATTCTAGTTCTTATTCTCCACTTGGGACCATTTGCTACGGGATCACAAACAATGCCCTGTAAATGATTATGGCCATTACAACAATAACCTGTTAAATATAAATATGTTGTTTCTCCTAAAAGACACTATCCTTACTTAACTCACCAGATCCTTTACAAAGATATCCAGTGCAGAGCAGAACGTGGCGTGTAATCAATCACTGTAGTGTCCAACATGTGGAACAAACATAAACTTGAACATTGCAAACATAAATTAACTCAGAGGACCATTATTTCCATAAACTAATTCTGTGAGGGTTTTCTTTGTGCACCGGAAGTGAACAGAAAAGGAAGGATCCATCACATCACATCACATCACAGGATTTATTTGTCCACTACACCTTATAAATGTGTTAGGTTTTATAAACATGATTTATTATTGTCCTTAACCGACTGTCAACCTTGGAATATTTTTTTATAAACGAAAAAAAAATTACAACTATCAATCAGGGTTCTAGATTACCTATTTAGACTTTCCTAATCTTTTTCAAAAAAAATAATTAGACTGTCCTAATTTGGATTAGTAGTACATACTTTTTCTATATAAAGGATCCTCATTGTATATTGAACAACAATCATCAATAAACCTTCGATTTGATCTTTGTTCAAGTAAAACCAAAACCATGATCTCTCATGGCTGGAGCAAGAAGGAAGCTTCCAAGAGTCGAAGCCGGAGCAGAAGGAGAAGATCCAACGACTCCGACGATTCTGATAGGAGCGATCGTGGTCGCAAGAAGAAGAGGCCGTCCATGGACGTACCAACGGAAGAGGAAATTGCCAAGTACATGGTGAAGAAAGCTCAGAAGAAGGCAATGCGAGTTGCGAAGAAGTTGAAGGCAAGGAATGTTTCTGGTTACTCCAATGATGATTCGAATCCGTTTGGAGATGAGAAATTTATATGGGCAAAAAAGATTGAGCAGGACATTGTTGTCCGAGGCGTGGCAGTTGATTCTTTTTCACTTAAAGCCGAGAAAAAGAGACAGAGAGAAAGGATGGAAGAGATGGAAAAGGTGAAAAAGAGAAGGGTGGAGAGGGCAGCTGAAAAAGCACGGCAGGAGGAGGAAACGGCGCTCGTAGCCAGAGAACGTCAACGGGCCGAATTCGACGACTGGAAGAGGAAGGAACAAGAGTTCCTCTATGATCAAAGCAAAATCAGATTGCGCCAAGGCCGTGCCAAACCTATAGATATCCTATCCAATAACCTCCTCATCCACGTTGAAATAAAGGAACCATACATGGTTTTCAAGGGATTGACAAGGAAAGATTTGGAAGAGCTACGCGATGACATCAAGATGCGTCTGGATTCGGACAATGCTGCAACACCAACGTCACATACACAGTACTGGGAGGCGCTCCTGGTGGTGTGCGACTGGGAGCTAGCTCGAAGAAACGACCGAGCAGAAGAAAGAGGTTTGCATTCAAGTGTAGCAGCAGATGTCAAGAGTCACTTACAAGGGAAAACACATAGTGAATTGGTGGCAATGCAGTCCCAAATCGAGTCGCAGATGTGCTCTGGCAGGGCAAAGGTGGTTGAGTACTGGGAAGCTATCATTAAACGTCTACATATATACAAGGCAAAGGCTTTCTTGAAGGAAACTCACACTAACATGTTACGCAACCATCTGCACCACCTTGAAGGTGATCAAGAAGATGTTGAGGAGGCTAGTGAGCGTGATCAAGAAGAAGATACGACGCCATCATTCTCTCCAGAACCTATGTTTGAAGAAGAAGAGTTTGGATCATATTCACCACGACTAGTGATGCATTGTGAAGATGCAAATGCAATTGACCCCGAAGAGGACAGGGTTGTACTGGAAAGAAAGCGCGAGGCTGTCTTGGAAGAGCAACAAAGAGCATTAGAGTCCCAGGTGTATTGGTGGCACGACAAGTATAGACCAAGGAAGCCAAAGTATTTCAACCGTGTTCACACGGGGTACGACTGCCACAGGTACAACCGAACCCACGACAATCCACCTCCAAAGGCTGTGCAGGGGTACAAATTTAACATATTCTACCCCGACCTCGTTCACAAAACCAAGGCTCCAGCTATATCCATCGAAAAGGATGGCAACAACGACCAACAGACGTGCATTTTAAGGTTTCATGCCGGACCGCCTTATGAGGATGTCGCCTTCAAGATTATAAACAAAGAATGGGAGCGATCGCACAAGAAGGGATTCAAGTGCACGTTCGAGCGCGGTATCCTGCAATTGTACTTTAACTTTAAACGCCACTGCTACCGTAGATGATAGTTTCGATTTCTTCACAGGAGGAGCACTAGTGTAATCTCTTCGATAGGATCGGCTCAAAGAATTGACTTCTTTTTCCTCTGTTTGGTTCTTGCTTCTTCTTCTTGTTACAAGTGGTCTAGATGTTGCACTATGAATGAGATAATAAAACTGAAGTAAAATTTCAAAGTTATAAATAGTTACAAGAGCAACAATTTAGAGAAAAGAGGGGCATATCATTATTTAGCTGTGGAGCAGCAACACAAACCAAGATTTTAATTAGTTCGATGAGGTTAATAAAATGAGAAAAAAAAAATGACAAGGTTAGTAAATTTGATAATCGATCATTTCGATTAGATTACAAAATTAGTTAATAGTCGATTGACTAGTCGAACGCACACCTCTAACCGTCGCTATAAGAAAAACAAATAACATGACTACGTAGCAAATTTGAGACGAGTTTAGTGATCATGTTCGTTATTCCGTCACATTGGAGATATCAGTTAAATATGAAAATGATAAAAATTGAGACATTAATTAAGGGTGTAAACAAGTCGGGACATTAATAAGTCATTCGAGCCTGACTCTTTAAATATTCGGCAAAAACTTGTTATAATCGAACTTGAGCCAAATTTGAGCTCAAAGTTTAAACTCGCTAATAAACGATCAAATCTCAAGTCCAACCTATCATGGCTTGCGAGTACAAGTAGATGGTAAAACACAAAGCACATAAGAAACAAATCAATCAAGCAGAAGAGAATAAGATGCACACTTGTGTAGGTTTCATTACACAAGCAATATACGATTAAGACATTTCAAGCTTCCAATCCAACCAGCCAACAACACATTGACAAGAAAATACAAAGAGTTTAAACAGACAAGGCAAGTTATGATAAAACAAAAACAACAATCATTCTTCACAATCAAATAGCAAGTGTCTGACGAATACTACAAACTTCACTCCCTCAACTAGTTCCAGTTCCACCACAACCAAGTCTCAGAACCAACATTACATCACAACCACAAAACTAACCCCTAAGAGATGGGTAATCTGAGAGCATTCCCTAGAAAATTATCACTCCATCTGGTACCTAAACTGGTCCCTATCAAGTCAACTCCAATAAGAATACATATGATTTTTCCCTATACAAGTCCTTTCAAATCACAACTCCTACAGCTTCTGAAGAATGCATTTCTCATACAATGCAAGAATCTCCTTCTTGTTTGGATTCCTCAGCTGAAGCAGCTCGGCACCAAAACCGTGTTTTGTTAGTTCCTGCTTGAGTTTCTGAACCGTGAACTTGGTGTAATCCTCCTGATTGGTTTGCTGACTGCTGTTATCTTCGTCGACCCTGAAAATTGAACCTCCATCTTCTGCATGTGCATGCTGGAGAGGACTAGTTGTGCTCTTGGTCCTCTTATTTCCTCTTCTGCTACCATCATTTGTGTCCATGTCTTGAGCAGAGTCCATACCCATTTCAAAGTCATCAGCCCTAAAGCGTTTCCCGTGGGAAGCAGTCTTGAGCTTACCATCCAATGCTGTTTCGGTCAGACGGACAGAAGTCAACTCTCGCTGCAGTGAATCGATTTTAGCATGTGCGGATTGCAGCTGAAGAGAGAGGGTTTCTGCCCTGCTATTTGCTTCTGCACGTGCAGTGCGTTCGGCATCTAGCAGGCCTTCGAGGACTTCAACTGTTTTGGCTCTGTCCTCGTTGTTTGATTTCAGTAGTGACTCGATTTCTCTTTCGCGCTCATCAACTCTTGCCTCCAGTAAAGAGACTTGCTGGCGAGCCTCAAGCTCTGATGATCGTATCTTTTGTAAATCATCCTCCAAATCAGTTTTTTCCCTCTCTAAATTTTCTATGCACCTATCTGACCTCTCAATCCTGGCTAATCTCTCCATTGCCAACTTCTGAATCTCACTCTTATCCTTTTCAGCAATGGCTGCTTCAGCTCGTGCTTTATCAGCCAATTCAGTTGCTCTCTTTGCTTCTTTTTCAGCAATTTTACACCTTTCCTGGACTTCCTCAAACCTTCTGAACTCAGGTAGGTATTTTTCCTCGAGGTGAAGTTTCTCCTGTTCCAATATCCTAGCTTCCCTCTCAAATGATTGGGCCTTAGCATTTGCAGCTTCAAGCTTCTCTCCCAAGTCCTTCATTTCAATCTTCAGTGATGACATTTCTGTATCGTAGCTTTTCAGTTTAGACTCAGCAGCCTGAAAAGGAAAACATACTCGATAAATAAGCAAATATACAGATATGTCCAAACAGCTTGAGCTTCAACACCGACAGACTCGTGAACATCCAACTCTCCAAAGGAACCTAATCTTGAACACCATTTTCATATAAATTTTGTCAACTTAACAAGTAAACAACATCCTTTAAGTCCCACCCATCAATAGACTTTAAACTGCACATCTACCTTATGAGAGAAATGTACAACAATGGATTTAATTAGCTTGCTATCAGCATTAAATGTTCGAGTCTGTGTGGTGATCAATCTAATCATTCTGCAACAATAACCATATATCCATATTTACCCTATAACATGAGTAGTTTAAAAAGCATATCAGTCTTTTATCTTTTTTACAGCCACAAATCAAGATCCCTGTCGAAGACTGATTTAAGTGTGTATTAGTAATGTTTAATAATAACATACTGCCATAGCAGAGGAAGTGCATAAAATATCACCTTCAACTCTAACTTAAGAGTTGTTAAGCACTGTTCAGCATACTCAATCTTTGCCGCCTTCTCCCTTATTTCCTCTTCCTGCATATTCCATGGAATAAAGTAATGAGAACTACAACCCCTTTTTGCTTCATCACGTACACAGAACTGAGTACAATCAGAGAGTGAGAGAGGGAGTCACCTTTTCTGTTAAAGTGATATCAAATTCTTCCCTCAAAACATCTTCCCTTCGTTGTGTTTCCCTCGTTGTACGCTCTTGAATGTTTGCTGCCTTCTCCAGAGCCGCTTTTGCTTCTCTAACTGCAATGTCATACTTCCTTTTCCACTCTTGTGCTTCCTCCTGAGCAGACTGAGCTTGCTCCCGAGCAGCACCCAACCTAACTTCTGCAGCATTGCTCCGGGATTTGAGGACTGCAATTTCTGAAGTGGCCTGATCCTCCTCAGCTTTCTGCTTTGACAATACTTGATCATATTTTCTTTTCCAATCCATGGATTCTTGCTTGGCAGAATCCAATGATTTCAACAAGTTGGAACACTTCCCATCCAGTGAACTACAGTCACGCTGCAAATTAGCTATGCGACTCAAGTAATCATCAGTCAGCTTCTTTTTGTCATTGATAGCATCCTCGTAACGCTTGAGACATTCAGATTTGAAATTCTCACTAGCTTCGAGCTGCTTGTTAAGCAAACTCATCTTATCTTCGAATGATTTGCATTTCAACTCGAACGCATTTTTGTCTGATCGGATTTGATTAGTTAGCCTCTTGATGAAGTCATGTATTGGTCCTTCCAAACTGCAATGTTTTCACGGTCATGGATTTGTAATAGCACAACGGTGTTGGCATGCTTCATGCAAAAGAAACTTGTGTGGGTGTGTTAATAACAAATAATAAGAATTTCATACAAACCTCTGTTGTAAGAACGCTCCCAGTTTCTGCCACTTTCCTGGACCGTGAGATGATTCTTCATATTCGGCCAATAGAGCGTCAAGGACCTGCAAAGCATGAATAAGAGAAACTGAAATCAGATAAATGTGAATCAGAAGTATTAGACTCATAAGAGACTTTCACTGGTAACATCTCAATTAGAGCAAACGGATATGCCGGTGACAGTGGAAAAAATTGTGTCAACAATACCTCCACAGAAGCATCCAACACTGAGGCAAACAAATACTCCAGAAAGAGCAAGGACATATAGGTAATTAATTGTTACCTTCAAAACATTAGATATATCATCCGAAGAATGGCAAGCTGCTCTGAGCCTCTTCTCCATGCTATGTATAGCATTTGAACAGTGCAAATCAGCCTCCATAAATACATTCTTCTTATAATCCTGCATCACCAAAACAAACCAGTACTAGCATGAGCATATGTACTGCTTTGTAACTCATCTAAACGCAACTTCCAGAAGGTCATATAAAAAACTTTTCAGATTTACTACTAGTTGAAGCTCAAAATAACATAGGCAGCTCTGGAAATACAGACCCAACAATTGCATAAACCAAATTATGTATAGCATAAATAAAGTAGCAGAGATATACAACACAGTTTATAGTTTTACATGGTATCACAGTCTGATTTGGTATTAGGAATATGACCAATTTGTGCTTTCTCACTGTTTATATATTACTGGTTCACATGTGTGGCCATTTGTGTTGCCTGACTTGCATGTGAGAGGAATATTAAAGTGACATATTGAAAGAGCGTGAATTTAGTGACCACTTGATAATACAAGTTGGACCCTCCTCTAATAGTTTAAACTTTAAAGCTGACGTAAATTTAACAATACCCACACTGCCTCCATGGAGAACCACACATGCACAATCATCATGGTGGGTGCTATAGATTATATATGAAATTTTTTGTGACACTTAAGCCTGCTTACAGTTACATACATTCATAAAATAATAATTGTACTATACAATTACAAAAGATGTATCACCTCAAAAGCCTTTCTGAAAAATTTCTGAAGCATCCCTTCATATTTTTTTCTTGCAGGACCAAGCCCCACTGCACCAGCACTAAATGCAACCATTGATTTTTGAACAGCTTCTTCATGTGCTTTAATTAGTGCATCCTACAAAGATCAGTATTAGAAAACAGTAGAGATTTTCAAAATGTGGGATGTATAGAGCACTTACTTCTTCTGGGGGCTTCGAACGATCAAATGTTGACATGTAGACCTCTGTAGCAGAATCATACGCTCTTCGACACTCAGCTTCTTCAACACTCTGAACCAATAGTAGAAAAGAAACTGGACTTGTTAAACACATTGTACAAATATTGAAGTACAGAGTAAAATCTTGAAGTTGCTTATATCAGCATCAAGAGAAAAGAAAGGAAATGCAATAACAAGGAAAGAGTATGGTGTTAGTTTTATTGCTTTAAAATATAACGCATGCATAGTACTACATCATATGCATAGAGATAAATAAATTTTCAAGTTAGTAAGTTGTAATGATTGTCATTATGGTTTCACAGTTTCACTAGATAAAAGAACACTTTACAGATACCTCAGACATCAAAATAGTCTTTTTTGATACACCCTGAAGATATTTTATTATATAAAACAAAATCAGGAAAGGATATAAAAGATAACTGCCTCCTGATGTACTTCTCGTTATTTATAAAGAAAACATGAAAAGAGATGGGGTATATGAGAGGTTATCTCCTAGTATACTTTTAACCGTCTGATAACATACTAGATTCTGCCTATAGGCTATAGTACAACTCCCTTTCCACAAGCCTTTATCCTGGGGAGCATTTGATTTCTACTTTGATTTTCCACTTCAATATACAGAACATAGAAATTAGTGAAACAAAATATTCTTTCCTCACGCTTCTTGTTCCTATATTAAATGTGTGAACATAAATGGTTCATAGACTTCAAGATGAAAATCTGTGAATGACAATGTATGGATTAAAATCTATAGTTTCGAGCCGACGTGCCTTATAATAGTTAGTTTGTGATATTGCAAAGAGCACATCAACGCACACTCATCATTTTCTAGCCAGGACCAGAAGATGTGCTTGTTTATGCATTATAGTAATTGAAAGCAATGTACCTTTTAAGAATAGATATTAGGATGCACAAAACAGTTGACAAGGTCTTATCTTAGCGTATAGAAAGGGTATTGCTTCTTTTATGAATTACTACTGATCAGATTGCCTTCCTTACTAACAGTTCATAGTTCCAGCCAGTCAACTAACATAAGAAAAATGAAGACAAAACACACACCTGCCATGAAGAAGAGATTGTGGGTACCGCACCATTATTAATAGCATCAAGATAAGATTCAACGACACCAACAAGAACAGGACCAGTCATTATAGTTGCCCCGACTTGCTTTGGTCTTGTTCTCTCATACACAAACTTTGTCAGGGCATCAAGCCCAGCTTTAAATTCAGGCCTCAGTTTGTCCGGCTGTACAGAGAGCGAAAAATTCAGTAAAATGATAAGAGGAAAATAAGGAAAAGAATGTAGCACAACATACACACTGACCGAAATTTGATCAAGCCGCTGGAGTTCATTTTCGTTGTTCAGTGGCCGAACAAGTGTGAAACATTCTCTATCAGGAAAAAGAGCTCGAATGGAATCCCTGATCTGTAAATGTTACAAAATAGAACTTTTAGCACATGAGTAAGCAAATACAAAAACTCAGTCACACACACAAGGGGGGTAGTTGGTTGAGTAAACACAGAGGGAGGGAAGAACTTCTCGTTTCTCATGTCGTGAAAGAGTGGAACTTGAACAATGTTTTCACAGGGAAGAAAATTTGCAAAGAAGACATACCAGAAGTATAATATTAGCAATAAAAACATTTGTATAATTTTAATGCATCCACTTGTGGCCATGCCATTTTGGGGAAAAAAGAAATATCCTACTAAGTAATAATTTTGTTTGATGTCTGTCTAATTAGCGAGGCTATTTTTAGTGTGAATTTAATTCCATTATAGCTGCATAGTGCAATGAAAAAGATGATGTCACCTTCAGTTGACTGGTAAACAACAAAGTATTCAATTTTTTCTTTATTCCACCCCTTTGACTTACAAAATCGAAAAAATAAATATACCTCATTTTTTGCTCCAACATCCTTCTTGCTGCCTTGAACTGGCCTAAGAGCAGTCTCTAAGTAGTCACAGGGTGTTATTTTCTTGTTATTCTCATCAACTAATTTCAGATATGAGTCTTGCAAGTACGATTTTGAACATTATTCCAAAAGGAAAATCAGATGACTCTTACCACCAATTATGTAATACAACTAAAAAAAATTACTCTTAAAAGCCAAACGAAGATTGGTGAGAACTGTCCAATTTCAGAAGCTGTAGTCCTTCCTCCAGAAGCTCGGACACGAATATGTTTAGTCATTTGAGTAACAAGAGAAAGCCGATCAAGTGCAGCTTCATCTATACTACCCATCTGAAGAAGAAAATTATAAATAAAGAAATCATTAAAGAAGCACAGTAATATAATATACACGGGTGAATGACCATTGTCAATTAGGCACCCACTGCAAGTCTAAACATGCAACAGATATAATCCATATACTGTCTTTCTTATAGCACATCTAATAACCAATGGTATTCAATGATACCAATATCAATGGAAAAATAACCCTAACCTGGTTGTAAATGAACATGCTAGAAAGTAGAACAGCTAATGAAAATATCTAAGTGCTGTATGTTCCCTGTCACAAATCAAAGAACAATAAAAGTTAAGTCACATACCATTAAGTATTAATTAAAATACAAAATGCCAAATATGAAATTAAATATTACACGGATTTCAGGAGCTGACTGATCATGAATACAATATAAACAGTTGACAAAAAAACATCATTCGTATGTGTTGTGTAATAGAGAGAAGGCTAACCGTTTGATCATAAGCATCTATTCCTTCGCTATCTAGCAGTAAGATATTAAACTCAGTTCCATCAAGAGCATTTGTCTTCAAAGATGCACTCCACAACCAAAGCCCTTTCGTACAAGGGCGGTGAGTTGATGCCACCTGAAATCCATCATTCCTCCCAAGGAGCTAAAACATACATGATATTTTCAGTTAATAAAGCAAACGCACAAGGTAACAACTTTTTAGGCACATATACTGGAAAACGAAGCAACCATGAGCAACCAGCTGACTCCTCACTCAGATCAACAACAACCACTTAATTATAGCAAATACTTCACTGACATTACTCTAAGTCTCTAACCCCATCTCAAAGTCCCTCCAATTAAACACGCAGGTCCCATCCTTATCTTTATGAAACTAAATTTGCTTATTTCCCGAATGGAAGTGTTCAGACCTAAACTTACTCAACAACTTCATTAATTTTACTTCATAGTTAAACGATTAATTAATGCTATGGTTTCACAAGATGAATTGAGAACAAAGATTCACAAAACCCTAAAATTAACTTTTTTTTCTTCCCCAGCACAAAACCCTACTAAACCTACGACTATGAGTACAGGTCCTAGAATCAGAACACTTCAAATGAAGCAAACATGAGCAAACAGATGACTCCTCACTCAGATCAACAACCACTTCATTATAGCAATCACTTCACTGACATTACTCTAACCAAGTCCCTCCAATTAAACACCCAAGTACAATTTCTTATGTTTATGAAACTAAATTTTCTTATTTTCTTAAACCTAAATTTTCAGACCTTGGTTCCTATGAGATTGACTATTTTGTATGATGGAAAGATGTCCATCCACATGTTGTGACATCAGAAGCCCAATGCTGAAATCCAACGATGTCTATCCAGAAGTCTCAACATCAAGATCCGAACATC
>JAYMTS010000266.1:0-11990 GCA_036898005.1 Geranium phaeum
TGAATCAATTCACCAGCTTATATAACAATCTGAGACTCCACCTATAAGCTTGAGCTTTTAGATGGGTTGGGCTTCTGACTGAAAGTAATGAGTTGGGGATTCCAAGATTTTATTCATTATGCTTGTTATTAGTAATGCTCTACTAAAGCTAGGCATGTAGCCTTGGTTTATATCACCACCTAGTTATATCGTTTTCAAAATTTCTGAAGGACTTGATGAAATATGTTGTAATGAAACCTAGAAGTCGATAGAGTTTATTTGGATCATCCGCTCCTAAAGACATAACAGAGCAGCCTCTACTGTGAAATTAAACCAAAGAAATTAGAAAATTGTAGTACCTTTCCTGAAGCAAAGAGGAATCAGCCTCTAACGTGTTTGGGAAGTCTCACTAACAGAGTAGAATGTCAGGGTTACTCAAACCACATTGCATCAGCTTTGAACATACTGTTCAAAATATATAGTCAGTTAGCTAATTTTTCGTCCAGTAAGATAATTCACAAAAATGGCAAACTGATGCCTCATAGATCATATCCATGATTGACCTGAACAGGGCAGATGATATATAATACATAACATTAAAGTAATACACAAGACCACTCTTATCGTATTTGTAAATTGCAATTGTGAATATAGTATATGCATGAATCAAGATGTATTTTCCTATATCTACCACATATTCATTTTTCAAAGATACTTAATGCTTATTTGACTGTTCTGGAAATATAAAAACGGAACCTTCTCTGTTTCTGTATGTGTATAATAGTTGTCTTTGATACTTGCAGGCTCTTCCTCTATACCTAGATAAGATGTTCAATCAGTATGTTGCCATAGTTCTTTCCGTGACTTTTGTTCTAGCCTTTGGAGAGGTATGTATAAATTTTATTTTCATGACTTTTATTTCCGTGACTTGGCAATAATTTAATCCTTTGATTTCGTTAACATTTTTAGGTTATTCCACAAGCAATATGCACCAGATATGGACTTGCAGTTGGTGCAAATTTTGTATGGCTTGTGCGAGTTTTAATGATAATTTGCTATCCAATTGCATATCCCATTGGGAAGGTGAGTTCTTTGTCTGATAGTTAAATTTGTTTTTTCTTCTGTTTTTGTTTTTGTTTTTGTTTTTTAACTTGGGCATTACATATTGTCTTGTACCTTTGAGGTGATTCAGAAGAAGATTCTAGTTCTTATCTTTCAATTTGGGTGGCATGTCATAATGTCTAGATATTTCTTCTAGTTTGCATAAATGCTCTGAAATATCACCATTAGCCTGAATGGTGTAAGTTGTTTCCATACTCCAGTTACTACTATACCTGTTCCTTGAATGCTTCATATGGAAAATCAAGTTGTCACTAAAGGTTGCTATTGGTTTGAGGAACTCTGTAAACATTTTCCCTATGATTTGAGAACAACATGATGGGTAGCAGTTATTTTAGATGTGATCTAGTACTAGTTGTGTCAGAATGGAAAAACAGAAATCATGTATCCAGTCCACAAATTAAGCTGTTGAGTCTGTTCATCAAGGCTCAACTTTTGGTTTGATTGGGGTTTGTAATTCATATTATTGGGATTTTAAGCAAGTAATACCAGCAACTATATCACCAAGAAGATGATCGAATCCTCATATATGCTAATTGATCCTAAAGAATTTGAAGATCAAACCTTAAAGAACATGGATAGAGCTATACTAGACAACTAGTCTAGGATGAATATTGATGACCTTTACTCTAGCCGACCGTGCTTCATCCTCATCACAAGATGTCCCCTATGGACTCTTGGAACTACCTCGCCAATGTTGATCTTTTGTACTGTCTTGGAAATCCTTATATTCCTCCTCTCTTTTGGTGCAAATGTGTTTGAGAAACTATTTGTTACCTTTTAAAAGGTGTCAATTATCATAAGTTGATAAACAGTTTCAAGTGGGTCACGATTAATTTGTGTAATGTGGATGGGCTGACTATTACATATTAAGTGGGTCTCAAACCTTATTAATGGGGGATATATCATGTTGGCAGACTCCTTACTTTGATATTTTCTCTTTTAAAACAAAATAGTTATGTTTCAGGTTCTAGACTGGGTATTGGGACACAATGAAGCATTGTTTAGGCGGTCTCAGTTAAAAGCCCTTGTCTCTATCCATGCTCAGGAGGTAAACAAAATCTACTTAGAATACCCACAGAGCACTGCATAAACTGTATAGCATGTTGAGAACATTGGAAGTTTACTCTAATTTTTCTTCATAACATGAAATGTTATCCTATTGTATTTAGGCTGGAAAAGGAGGTGAACTAACTCATGATGAGACAACGATTATTAGTGGAGCACTTGATTTAACGGAAAAGGTATGAACTAATTCAGAACTACCACTATGGGGTAGAGGGAGTTTGTAAATTGTTCTCTATCTAATTGTCAGCAAATTTATTTTGTGAAAACTTGGATATGAGTATCCAGCCGTACTTGTTTTCCTTTTCAGTTATTGTTGAAAATAATTTCATTCTCTTAACTATATTTCTTTTTGATGTATGAAGAGTACGTTAAAATAAATACATTTGTTTTTGAAGTGCGGGGGCTTTAAGGTCTGAAAATACTTTGCATCCATGTGCTTGTATATTTTTCTTAATGTTCCGAAGACCAGATTGTCAATGTGAGTACACATTTTTTTATATAATAAGCATGTTTTTTTTCCTTAGATTTAACTTTCTTTTTCACTTTTGTTTCTTAGTTCTGATTCTATTTCTTAATACCTTTCGTCTCTCCAAAGGGATCCAATCCGAACTCCTTCCCTCACTTCGTTCATGATTGTCAGCCGAGTGGAACTCTTTCCCCTTTCTAAAATGGGTTTCACCTCTTTCCTTGATAGTGTGTTGCCAGACTTTTGGCCTTTTATATTTAATAATCTTTCGGAACAGCCAAGAGTGGCTATATTTTCAGAATGATGGATGAAATATAGGGGAATTCCGTATTATTTCAAAATTCTCAATTCACTTTATGGCCAATTTAAATTCATCTATTCGCTAATATGAATTGAATGGTCCAAAAAATTTCTCTTTATTTTGATTAATATGTTCATATCCAGATAATAATTCTCAAGAGAGTTGAATCAATTGCATTAAGCTTCTAAAAAGTTTTCTTTTTTTAATATATTCTAACATTGAACAGACTGCTGAGAAGGCCATGACACCTATTGAATCAACTTTTTCATTAGACGTGAATTCAAAATTAGACTGGTAAGATGCCCAAACCTCAATATAAGTGGCTTTTGTTTCTTTGGTTTCACTGTTTAACCAGATTTTGTACTTTTCTCATGTACAAATAACATAAAATCGTCCTTTCAAAAAAAAACATAAAATCTAGAGCAATAGAAATTTGCATTATTCTGTCCATTTTGTTTTAATCTGTAACATTTTGGAAAGAAAAAAAATCATGACTATGCATCCAAATGAATATATAATTTCAACTGCATGTCCACTTCATTGGCACTTCTTTTCATTTGGTTATCCTAGAGGCTCTACATTTTCTTTTTTATAATGTAAGGTGCATACTCACTATCATCACTTGGTCCTTATGTTTTACCATAGCTATGCATATTCAGGATTCACTTTATTGATTCATCTACAAGTTGTTTGTGTATTATTTGCTTTGGGGTTATAGAAGAAGACTTCATAGTATCATCTTCATCTGCAGTTCTTATTTTATCAAATTTATAACTCAGGGAGGCAATGGGAAAAGTTCTTGCTCGGGGCCATAGCCGAGTTCCTGTCTATTCTGGAAACCCAAAAAATATTATTGGATTACTACTGGTTGGTACAATAATTTAATCTTGGACTACATGTGTTAAATTTCTGGCAAAAAAGAAAGAATAGTATCATCAGCTAATTATACTGTCCCATTTTATGCGTTGGGGTGTTTAACTAATGATGCTCATTTCTCTCCTTCCACTTTTCCCTCCTGCTTGATAATAGGTTAAAAGCCTTCTCACGGTACGTCCTGAAACAGAGACTCCTCTTAGTGCTGTTTCCATTCGTAGAATCCCAAGGTGTGCCTACTGATTTTTCCTTAACCTTATAATTAATGTAGTTAGTTTAAGAACCTATGCTGCGCTGGATTATTATGGTATGGGAATGGAAATGGGGATATGAATGAAAATGAAAATGAGGGATGAATATGTTTCATACTTAAAGTAAGTTGTGTAAAATATTCATATGCTGGACATTTGACCAGGGTTCCAGCAGATATGCCTCTGTACGACATTTTGAATGAGTTTCAAAAGGGTAGCAGTCATATGGCAGCTGTTGTGAAGTGTAGAGGGAAAACAAAAAATCTAGTGCCAACTATTGAGGGAGAAAATCCTGAAGATAACAAATTGGTCAGTGCACCTTCCCTGTCCAAGAAGAATGAAAACTCAGAAAGTGTTGTTATTGACTGTGAGAAGCAGACAAGGCCAATACCCGTAAACAAGCCAATTTCCTTATTACATGCTGACGTAGCAGCAATTGGGGTGTCTAATGCATCAGAGGATATTGAAGATGCTGAAGTCATTGGAATCATCACTCTTGAAGATGTGTTTGAAGAACTTCTTCAGGTAAATTGGCCTAACTTGATTTCCTACTTTCGTTCTATGGAAGAACCAATTGTAGGTGAACTATAAAAATATTGATGTACTTTGCAGGAGGAGATCGTTGATGAAACAGATGAATATGTTGATGTACATAAAAGGTATTGTTGAATTCCTTGAAAGCATGCTCCCATTAAATATGTGGGATTCTGTAGAGGTTAAAAAGAGAACTCATACATTTTTCTTCCAATATTTTGATAGAATTCGCGTAGCTGCCGCCGCCGCCGCTTCATCAATGGCACGGGTTCCTTCAATTCGGAGGTTAACTAGTCTGAAGGGAACAGTAAGTGAACTGAACACGTTAGCCTTTGTCCTGTATTTATTTTGTACATCAGTTTGTGATGCCAGGAGGAATCACATAGTAATAAGAATTAAGAACCAACTTCACTAAAATATTAATATTTAGTTAGTCATATCAAGTCAAGGTTTTGATACCACTCAACATTCAGCGGATTGGCCTGGGGCTATGTATATGTTAGTCCTGGAGGGTTGGGTAATTGTTTGTTAAATCACTAGTTCTTTTACAGAACTGGTTAGTATTTCTATTCTATAACAAAATTTACCAGCATGTTAGAAGCTTAAGTATCACTTGGGAATAGTGATCAAGCTTTGGACTCAAGACTCAACATGTATAAAAACAAATTATTTATCACTCGAACCAACTTATTTTAGTTCTCTAGATTTATTGCTATGAAGAACAACAAGTTGCATTTTTTGGCGGGAGAAGTCGTAAGTACCTCATATAATAGAATACTTATGATGTCACTGATAGTTTTGTTCCGAACAATCACGTTCTTCAATCCTATGACGTTTCTTGAGTTGGTCGTTTTATTGAATGAATAGGTGCACAAAACAATGCTTTAATGATGTTGCAACTAATAATGCACATGCAGTTCACAGTTCACACTCAATGCAGTGAGATAAAATCTTAACTATCAAACTAGCAATGATCAAGTGCTTATTTTGACCTAGTAGCCAAGTGCTCGATTCATGACAGTTGCCTTAAGAACAGAGCTAGAAATGTGTCCTGTGGTAGTGTCAATTTGTTGAAAACTGCTAGATTATTAATAAATCTTCACTGATCTTGTGGATGAAGTTACCATTATTGTCTCTCTTGTTTTGTTCAGCAGGGCCAATTGAAAGCCCCAAAGCTACCTGCTGAGGGCGATTCAACCTCCACAAGGTTTCAAGGCAGTCTTGGAGAGCCTCTTCTTAGTAAAAAGAAATGAATTGTGATGCCAGAATGATATACTTTACTAGCAAATGATATAACTGATTATAGTTTTGAAGTTGTAGGAAGAAATGACTTGTTATCTAGGAGTACAGAACTTATATAGGATAACGAAAAGCAACGATCTTGTCGGTTACGAAATTTTCTTGTAGAAAGAAGAGCATGGCTTATGGCTTTTCTTGTTATTTTTGAAGTTGCAGTTTTTTACTGAGTGTGACATTGCATTGCAGGTATACCTCTTTTGCGGGTTTGTTCCCTTTGCTGTCAAGAGGCACACTTCAATTAGTGAAGGTGGAGGAAATATCACAGACGATCGACTCAGAGAATTTCACTGTCCAGAACTCAGTTCAGTTTTCAGGACCTTTGGCCTCAACTTCTATAACTACCAATGCTAAATTTGAAGTCCGAAGCCCCAAACGCGTGCAGGTATTTCTCTAAGCTTAAACCCTCATTCCTCTATGCACTGCACTGGCTCAGTCTGTGTAGCTTTTCTAATTTTTATTGGTCAATATGGTCGTCCTGCTAACTGGGTCCAGGGGCTAAGTGTCGGTCTGGGTTTCAGGGGCGAGAAGAGGCCCCCAACTGACTCACGATATTTGATGTTTGAGCTTTAGTGATATGCTTATTTATTTCTGCTTAAATCTTTCTCCTTTTAACAATTATAATCACGTTGACTCAGATCAAATTTGAAGAAGGCATCATTGGAACTCCCCAACTGACAGACTCCATAGTCTTCCCAGAAAACGTCGAGTTCTTGGGACAAAAGATCGACCTCACCCCGTTGAAAGGTATACTGACCTCATTCCAGGACACAGCGTCAAATGTAGCGAAAACCATATCTAGCCAACCGCCCTTGAAGTTCCCGATCACTAACGAGAAGGCTCAGTCGTGGCTGCTCACCACGTACCTCGATGAAGACCTCCGTATCTCAAGGGCAGACGGCGGCAGCATCTTCGTGCTGATCAAGGAAGGCAGCTTGTTGCTGAATCCCTGATTGGAGTCGGGTGAACGGTATGACCCCTATGCCTATACTTGTATATGAACATGTTGGGTTATGTTATGTATGATAAATAATACTTCATAGAGAAGGATTGTGAACGAAGTTGTGAGGAACCTTTTTAAGCTACAGCAGTAATATACAAAGTAATATACTTGTAGAGTTTCTAAAATGCTGTGAAACTGATTTAAGGCTCAGTGTGGTAGCTACTTGTGTTGATCATTGGTTTGTGTTGGTCTTCTTGATTGTGTGACACGCAATTCGTACCCGACGAGATGCTTTTGTGTATTGTCGGGTATGGAATGGTCAACTGTCAATGCATAATTATAAACGCTGGGAAATGAGTCGGGCATGGTGTGCTTGACACACTTGCTTTTTACACCCGACTCACCATGCACGTCGGGTATTCCCCTTTCATCACGGGTATGGGTCAACCAAAGGTTAATTCGTTCGAATTTGAACTCAACATCATACAAGAGGTTTGCCTTAACAAACTAGACTCGTTAGGACTTGAACACTGAACCTTTTGATCATTGTATTATGAGTCTTTACTTGACAAACTACATTCACTAAGATTCGAATACTGAATCTCTTGATCATTTTTATTGTCTTCACCTTCTTTATCAGTAATTTCAATCCGCAGAAAGTAGCAAATACTTATGTAGTCATATCCTAGATTTAACCAAGATAAACTCTTAACATAATCTCCCACGCCTACTCCAAGCAGTTGACCCGCTCGTAACTGAACATGAGATTTCACTAGAGATAGTGTTCGTCTTGATAAACTAGGTCCACTTGGGTTCGAGGAACACTGAATCTAGCAAAATACAGTGCTCGCTCTAACACGAGAGAAAATTAACATGAATGCTCTATAGAGCACTCTCATGAAAGTATCATTTAACTTGTGACCATCAGTGGCATTTACATCTCAAGAACAGATTAGCACAAACATCATGAAAAACCTGTAATATAACCCCATGATACTCCTCGTCGTTCATAGAAAGATAGTAATTCAGCAAACACCTGAGGTCCTTAGGCTCCCCGATTCGATTCCCCATGATCATCTCCTCCATCGACTCTCTGAAGTCCTCTTTCGGGTCGTAAGAGCTCTTCTCCATCGCCACCATCACAACGAACTTGGTCTGCTCTCCTCCTCCTCTCACGACCTTCCTCCTCCTCCTGATCTCCACTTGCTCCCTCTCCTTCTCCTCCTGACCTTGCCGGATCATCTGCTCCAGCCTCTCCTGCACCATCGCGTGCGTGAGGCTCGAGATCGTCGGGAACTGCTGCTCCGACGAGTGATCCTCTGACGACGAAGAAACGCTGAGCCTGCAGCTGCAGCACAGTGCCCTGCAGTACCCTGAGCCTCTCTGCTGCTGCTGCTTCATTGTTATGTAATGTGGGTTTTGTGGTGGTGTTTAGGGCAGATATTATTGATTTATGCTGAAACTGGCTGGTGGGTGTCTCTAGTTATGATTGTGTTTTGTGTTTAAAACTGATGTTCTAGTGGATGAGGAGATTGCATGGCTGATAGGGAGCACATGTTTGTTCTTTATGTGTGAAAGTGATTATTGTGGCAAGTATAGAACTATTTTATATTGGTCTGTTGCCTTTATAGGTATTGTTGGGTGTCATGCTTTGTTAAAGTTTTAGTTTGTAGGGGAGTGGTGGTAGACTTTGTTCTGTTCATTCATGTTATAACTATAACGAGGAATTACATGATTTGTCATTTCGTCGATGCTGATAAAAAAACATGATTCGTCGATAATGTGTATGTCATGTTTAGAAAGAGAAGATGTCTTATTAAAAGAGAAACTTATACGTTAACAAGAAATATAATCTAATAGAAAGTGTGAAATCAGTGTCAAACACTAGATAACTAAAACCCAAGCATTGTATACACAGTTATTTGGGGCTACTTTGCGCCTCGAACCCCTAAAGGGTGTTTGCCCCTTGATCACATCCGCAATAGGTTCAGTCTTGTTTCAATGCATATTCCAACCGTTCTTCAATCTAATCGAAACAACCCATTATATATGCAGAATGACTTTGTTAGAGTTTGATATCTGAAAGATGTGAATATGTTCACATGTTTATATAACAATTTGGACATATATTTATTAGTTTGAGCTTTTAGGTGGGTTGGACTTCTGATATGGTATCAGAGTTTGGTTTTGTCGGGCGTGACTTTCATCATATGCCATTTGTTTCCAGCTTAGGCCTACGGATCGGAGGGCGTCCAATCTATATTTGTCTCCCGCTTGTCTGTTTTTACGTGCATTTCAAATCGGTTTGCACGTGAGTGAGGGTGTTAGAATCTCACATCTGAAAGATGTTAATATGTTTATCAGCTTATATAACAATCTGGGTATTTACCTATCAGTTTGAGCTTTTAGGCGGATTAGGCTTCTCAGACCTTCTTAAAGACCTCACTATGGTGTAAGACTCGTGCACTGTGCCGTTACCCTAACGAGAAATAGTACAAACTAGTTGAGAATTAGCATAGGTTCTTCCCTAACTACTGGGTACACTCAATGTGGTCCTTGTTATTAACTCATTGAGGATGATATAATGGCAGTTAACTAAACAAATAAGCTTGCAAGTGCCACTTGACAAAACATGATTTAGTGGTCCTCCATGAAATAGACAATATGATGATCATTGTAGTAGATAAGGACTGGTTCTAGAGCTTGCCATCAGCTAGTGAAATGTGGAAGCAATAGTGTGCACATATCACATGTTCAGGTTTTTATAGTCTGTAAAGGAGCTATTGATCTGTAAAAACCCTTTAATTTTCCCACATGTTTCATGCACACATCAATTTGGCATTACAAAGAAACACATCAAATCTTCAACTTTTTGTGCTCAAATTCCTGATATTGTTGTGCACTGTGTGGTTCAGTGCATAATATGATTACATATGGATGATTAGCTTCAGGGGACAAAACATGGTAGGAAGGTCAAAATTATGCTCTCAACTAGACTATCGTTCTCACTGATGTGAGTGAGTTCATAATCGATTCAAAGCATATTCTAACTCTATAATCTATAAACCTTTATAATTTTAATTTTCTCGAGATATATGTAATGGCTGCATATAATGCAATTGTTTGATCATAGATAAGATCAAACAAAGATATACACAACTGGTGAGAATCTCTTTTGAGGATTCCTCCTTGTGTTTAGCATGCCATAAAGATGATTGTGTTTTATTATGATAATTAACCTACTAATACTGTGTTCACTTGTACTTGAAAGCATGACCCTCATTGTTCCTTTACCTTATTAATGTATATAGAAAATGGTGACAAGTGAAAACAATGCACATGGTGCTATCATTATCTTTTCTTTTTCAAGCCACACATAAGTTATGTGTAAGGACTAAAGTACAACCAAATTAGATGTGAAAAAGTATCAGAGATATTTTCTTCTGAAGCAACTGGCTTCACTTGTTCTTGGTGAGCTAGGAACCATTATGGGTTCTTGTTATCAAACACTCTTGATGACTCCAACAACTCAGTCCATAAATTGTTGAAGCTTTGGGAGCAATGGAAGCTCTTTGTTGGGTCAGTCTTATAGCATAATATGTATTTTTATTACATATGTAAACTAATTTATATTAAAAAAATTAAAATTCTCCATGGTCTTGAAGAATTCTGTTCGTCATTGTAACGCCGTGCGATATTTACAATCTAGCACAATACTGTGTAAAATTCAAAATACTATCAAAACTCAAATATCAATTCAAAAAACATCATCGGATCATCTTGCTCGCGTGTAATGCATATCAACCTTATATCATAAATAGCTCTAGTTCATCCCTTGTGAGCTCATTAATCTTTAGCAATAACAATATTCGGTCTAATGTTGATTTCAAATAAAAATTAGTTGATGCAAGTGTTTATGGGCTTTGCCTAAGGCCTAATACGCGAACAAGTTTGCGAGTTCAAACTTGACCCACTTGCAATCCAGACGAATGAGAGTTAAAAAAATATTCTCAAGTCCTTGAGTGGCTGACATTTTGTTAATTATGATGATAATCTTAATTAGAGGTGAAGAAACATCAATTCGAAATAGATTCGGATCACCTCGCTCACCTATCATGTAGAGTATCTTATTGGTTCAAAGTGTCGTATCAAATAATGTGAATCAAAATATTAGATTATATATTAAGTTTAAATTTCATTTATCGATTTGATTTCTTAGTTAAGTTGAGCTTTTAATAGTTTCAAAACTTGATATGACTTTCCGTTTGACATCACTTTATACAATCTTGTTTCAAAATCTAGGCCTAACTCGATATCCAATTTTTTAGGTGGATCAGACCACAATAGTAATAGAAATTTATTCATATAGGATGAAAATAACAATTTTAAGGAATTTTAATAGTATTATGTTGGATCTTTTTTTGCTATTTTTATAACGTAGTCGAGCTCAAATTTTTGCATACTATTTCTTTTCAAAGCACACCCTTCGTTTAATATTATAAAACGGGAGGGACAACACCTCACCCTACAATGTGAGTACCAGTTGTGTATTGTTTTCAAATAAATGGTAAAAAGACAAATTTTAAAACACTCAAACTCAAACACTGAACAAAACTAGTAACTATGTCGGATCGGAAACAACCTCACCACCAAACTACAAATATCACTGAACAAAAGCAAACAACACTAAATTATTAAAACTCTAGCGTCATTAAGTTACGAAAAATAAACCTTCCGAACACCAAAACAAGACTCTTAGAAAATTTGGCCCAAGCCACACCTTCAAATTGTCACGGCCACCAAAAAAAAAAAGGAAGGTGTGAGATCCCTTTCTGTGGCCCGAACAGGGAGTGCTTCAAAGCACGTCACAATTGAGTGACTAAGTAGTGTTGAGCTAAGGCTTATAATACTGAAAGTTGGCAGATTCAAAATGGTGTTCACATCATTGTCGTTGACGAATGACATATATGATGAACATTTATAAATTAATTGATTTTATATGAACCAACCAAACACTGTGATTTATTGCATACACCAACCTTCTCTTTCAACCCCATAATTGAGGAAAAATTATATTTCTCCGTCATAAGGACAGATTGATACACCTAATAGAATCCAATTCTAACATTGATACACTCAAGTTTAAAAGTGCCACTTCCG
>JAYMTS010000267.1:0-11983 GCA_036898005.1 Geranium phaeum
AGCATGGCCTAAGTTGCATTCTGTTGCTAATGGGGTTTGGAAGCAATGATCAGTCATAGAGGACGTAAAATCATCTAGAGAAACCTGATTGGTTGAAAATATCCGAGACACGATCATAGCTACACAGAACACTTTTAAGCTTGCAGATAGTCTTTGTGGAGATGTTTTCATCAAATACTATTTGCTAGGACATGCCATTGAGTGATACAAAATGTATTTGCCCTATGGATTATAGGAAAAATCCTTATCATGAATAAGAGTGTAAATTTAGAAATGTATTTTTCAAGCCGTCATTGGCTGGACTTGGGACCACTATGTTTTCATATACAGCTCTATGCAACTTCCATTTCCTCCTTTGAGATAATTGTAAATGTGACATTTCTGTCATACCAGAAATTCTTAACAACTTATTGGGGATGATAATTGAAAACAAAAGAGTTTCTAGACCCAGTAAATGACGCAGTTCTCAATAAATTCATGTCCATGCAAACATCAAACTGTTAGTTGTACAAACAATAAGTTGTTTTTTGGATTTTGAGACTGAAATTGTTTTTAGGACAGCATTTAGGCAGAGAGAATTTCATGTTCCAGATTAATGTAAGATGGCTTCTCATGCTCCATGAGATTGATGTCCAGATTCTTCTTCTCATTTAGTTCATATCTTTGGTTAAATTAGGGACAATGATGTCCAGTTAAATTTTCAGTGCGACAGTGCCTATTGCTTTTACTAATATGAGTTTATGCTCTTTAGTTACTCATCATAATTTTTTGTGCTATCGATCATTTAGCTTTCCATCAAACTTATGTTTTGTTTTTTGATGGGTTTGTGGGTTTTAGTCTTCTTTTTATATATTCCAGCAGTTCATGTAGTTAATATTTATATTTTGTGTTTGATATCTTGCCTTTCTGTTTGACAGTGAGTGCGTGGGGCGAGAGAGACTTTACAGATAGTGTCCGAACTAGTTAGAGTAAGATTGCTTAAAACTTGATACATGGCACAGCATATAACTGTTGCATGTTTTAAATGTATATACAAATTGGGCATAATCCACATTCTCACCATTTTCTAATGAAACTTCGCTTTCAGTTTTGTGTATTCCTGGAACAGCCTGGGAGTCTTCTTTGGGGCAAAACTTTAGCACACAGTAATATGGTACCTTTTTCTTTCTTATTCCAGTTCCATCATGTTTATACCATCTTTCTTTTCGCGTTTATGTATTTTTGTGTTTGATTGACCAAACAAAGGGGAACTATGGTTTCATTAATTGATTTTTAATGATGGTATAGTCCCATTTGTCTTTGTTCTGATTTGGCCTGTGCGTCTAGGATGGAAATATGTCTGCTGGAGAGGAGGATGTCTTTGACTGGAACACAGACGATGACCTGGAAATTGCGAGCTATCATGTCCCTTCTTCAAGCTTATCATTGCGTGGCAGAGAAGCTTCTGTAGGATTTGCAGAGGTAAGTGCTATAGAACAAATTATCACATGAATTATGTTATTTGAACTCCTGTTAATCACTAATTTAAAGATTTTAAAAGGTAAGAATGCAATATCTTATAGGTGAAGAATGATACAGGCATATCAAGATGGTAACTTAATGCTAAGCATCAATAACAATATGTTAATGTTGTTCTTCCTATCTTTGTGCACAGTAGCAACCATATAAAATATTTGCTGCAAGTTAATAAATAATTCAATGTTTTTTCGCTGAAGGCAAGCTGCTCGGCAGGTCCATCTAGGTCCAACTCCAGTCCCATGGTTCATAATTTTATAATGATGGGATTTCCTGAAAATTTGATTGCCAAAGCAATTGAGGAAAATGGTAAATTCTATTGTTTTTCACTTTTTAAAGTCTATTATTTTACCCTGCATGTTGCATCTAAAACTCTTTTCTAATAATGTCCTAGGAGAAGGAAATGCAGATGCCATATTGAACACTCTTCTCACGTATCAGGTGAGTTTGCGCCCGTCTCTCGTGGAAACACTTTAGATTTTCTTTAGTTTATTGCTTTGTTGGTAATGAAGCCCATTTGATAAGTTGTCTGATTTACTTTCTTGTCGCTTCCCAACTAAAAAAGTGCTTTACTACTTGAGTCTTGTACTTTAGCTTTCTCTTTTTGAGACATTATAGCCCCGCGATACTGTTATGTATATGTATATTTAAGGACAATATTATGGTCCTGAGATGTCGTTATGCACCCCTATTTATTGTCAATATTTGAACAGTATTTTTGCCTATGAAACTATCTTACTATGGGTATAGGGTTTTCATGAATACAGTATGATTGGCAGGACTATACACCACTTAGTTAATCTCTGTGTATATATATATGTTTTCCTCCCTTTTCCACGAAAACAATTCGGTCATAAATCTCATTTATGATTGACTGATTTCCTTTTCTCAGGCTATTGAAAGCTCTCCAGAAGGACATGAACCTATTGACCCTGACTTGCCAGAAAAACGGGAAAATGTTGATTCTGATAATTGGTCTTCAGAGGGGAGCCTTGCCGATGAGTCCTCGGATATAGATGGCTCATTGGAGGATGAGGTAATAATATTGGCTATTCTTAAAGTTGTTCGAATGTAACTTTTATACACATGATTAACCAACCCTTTCCGTCCTTCCTTCTTTTATCTTCCTCCACTAGGTGTTACCTTGTTACTAGGTTACAGGTCTTAGCTTTTAGCTTAATAATTGGATACCTGAAGGCCGAAGCTGAAAGAAATATTCATTTTTCTGTACACAATATCTCTTGTTTGTTTTGCTTAGTTATCTGTGTAATTTGACATTTCTAATTGATCTATTGTGCAGGAAATTACCGATGGCTTGTCCGAAACAGATAATAGATTATTGTATCTTATGGATATGAGATACACAAGGGAGGAGGCTTCAATAGCCATACAAAGATGTGGTGTGTATATTATATGTATTATGTTAATTCTATAGTGCTTTCCTTTTTTTATCATGAGATTGTTATAGTGAGGCAGCAGATAGAAGGCAAATTTTGATGTTTTCTTCTATAATTTGCTTTCAACACGACTCTTGTGTTCATTCTCGCATGTTTATGTATTGATAAGTGCACTACTGCTATATAGAACAACATTATTTATTCCTCGAGATTCAGAAGTGTTAGAAGCAATACTATTGTTTTGTCTTAAGTGATGTTCTCTGATTCAATTGAGGGTGATTAAGACAACACAGTATTGTGTCAAACTTAGCAAAGAATCCAAAGATACTCTAATTTTACTAGTTCTCTTCATTTTGAGAAGTGTTAGAAACAATACTTATTACTAGTTCTCTTCACATTGAGAAGTGTTAGAAACTTAGAACCTATCAGAAAATGGAATAAATATTGTAAAGACAAGTTGTTCAATACTACCAGATTTTACAGAAAAGAGAGATACATTGAACTATTATTTAGTTGGTCCTGTTCTAGTTTGTACGTGTTTTTCTAAAGTCTAATCGAATAAGTTGACAAAAGTGATGTTCTCTTTGTCACTTATTATTTCTCAATCTCCTGTTAACCGTAGCAATTGACATCTTGCTTTCTTACTACGACTTTTAAATTTACAGGGCCAGATTCATCTATACCCGAGTTGGTAGATTTTATATGTGCTGCTCAAATCTCAAGGGCAGCAGATTTTGAACTGGTAGATGAACCTGAAGTTAAGGTATTTTTTTATTTAGTGCTGTTTTTTTACTAAAAAGCCTTTTTAGATCTTTTTAAAGAATAACTAAAGAATTATATATATTGTTTCTATGCCCTTTCTAATTTAGCCAACACCGTACCTTGGTACAAAAAGAAGAAAATTTCTCAATAACTTGTTAAAAAGGAAGAAGCCGAGAGGGGTGGAAAAGAAGATCCCGAATGAAGATGAAGAGACGATCCGTCTCCCAAATCCAATGATTGGTTTTGGGGCCCCTGGTGAAATGTGCCCAGCAGTTAACCGATCACTTCCAGAGGCAGCCATCGGACCCCCTTACTTCTATTACGAGAACGTAGCTTTGGCTCCAAAAGGTGTATGGAACACCATTTCACGATTCTTGTATGATGTTGAACCTGAATTCGTGGATTCAAAATATTTCTGTGCTGCTGCAAGGAAGAGAGGTTATGTACACAATCTACCGGTTGTAAATAGATATCCTCTTGTTCCGCTGCCTCCTCGCACCATACACGATGCGCTGCCTATGACCAGAAAATGGTGGCCTTCTTGGGACACGAGAACAAAGTTAAATTGCTTGCAGACTTGCATTGCGAGTGCCAAGCTCTCAGATAGGATCCGCAAGGCTCTTGAAGATTGGGACGGTGAACCTCCTATGCATGTCCAAAAGTACGTAATGGATGAGTGCAGAAAATGGAATCTGGTGTGGGTGGGAAGGCATAAGGTTGCGCCACTGGAGCCTGATGAAGTTGAGATGCTTCTGGGTTTCCCGAGGAACCACACAAGGGGAGGCGGTATTAGTAGAACTGATAGATACAAGTCTCTTGGCAACTCATTCCAGGTAACATTTTTTTTCTTTTATCTTCGTTTTCTATTAAACACTGGTAACATTTTCATTTACAAACAGGATATAGATTAAGAAAATGCAAAATGTAGATGAACTAGTCGAGTAATTTAGATTCGCCAGTGACTTATTAACAGATGTAAAACTTCCTATCCATCAGATTGCTTATAGTATTCATGCATTTCAGGTGGACACAGTGGCTTACCATCTCTCGGTCCTGAAAGACATGTTCCCAGGAGGCATCAACATGCTCTCTCTCTTTTCCGGCATTGGCGGCGCGGAAGTTGCTCTTCACCGGCTCGGCATTCCCCTGAAGAACGTCGTGTCGGTAGAGATCTCGGAGGTGAACAGGAACATCGTCAGGAGCTGGTGGGAACAAACAAACCAGAAAGGGAACCTGATAGACATAGCGGACGTGCAGACGGTGAACGGAGACAGATTGGAGCAGCTGATGAACTCGTTCGGGGGATTTGACCTTGTCGTTGGCGGGAGCCCGTGTAACAATCTCGCGGGTAGCAACCGATACAGCAGAGACGGGCTGGAGGGTAAACAGTCATCTCTGTTCTATGACTATTTCCGGATCCTGGACTTGGTTAAGTGTGTAATGTCTAGAGGTATATGATGTGTAGAGGAACATCATGCACAAGACACTTGACTTGTATCTAATTCAGATGTTTTGGGTCTTGTTGACCAATCTGTATGCTATGATGACAATAGACTTCCTAGTTTCTATTTATGCACTGGATTTATGATAGAATAAAAACAGCAAAATCATGACCAAATGAATGTTTTTATGTACTTGCCAAAAGCATTACCATGCTTACATTTGATCTGATGGACAAGACAACCATGTATGGTGTGGTGTCATCAGTGAAATGAATTCAAGTGTCACAATTTATAATAGTCTTATACTCTTGCATTAAAACCATTTTATTTTGCAAAAACTCTCTAACTATTCCAATTTTGCCTAAAGTCTTCTTATATTAGGAATCCCGTTAAACTAGTAGACGGCAGTCTTGAAATATTTTTACAATACCAAAAATATTATTGTTACTCAGTACATACAATTACAAAAATTCTTCATGTATTATTGTACGTTGGAAAGAGTCACTTACCATTCTCTTTACAGTATTGTATATACCAAGTAAAGAGGGCATTTTCAAAATTATGAAAATATTTCAAGATCTCTGTCTATTTTAACGAGATTATACTGAAGACGCAAAAAATACAAAATGAAAAGAGAGTTTTTGCAATAATTTTTAATTGAGATGTCCCTTAAAATTTTGAATCGTACCTCTTTATGCGAGGATTATTTTGTCGAGGTTTTAAAATAGATTAACTCATTCACATGCTTCTATCTATCATTTTGTTGGTAGTTGGAATCTAGACAAAATAAAAACTTCCCTTTCATCAAGTGAATTAAGCCAAAGCCAAACTTGGTTGTTGGTTTCATATTTATTTGGTTGACCAAGGTCAAGGTCAGGCCTCTGAATTTGCTATATAAATATCACTCTCCTCTCTAGTCACGCGTTTCGTGCCTCTCTCTCTGCGCTTCTCTTCCTCGGAAGCCTAGTTTCTGCTTGGCGGGAGGCCAAGACACATTCCAGGATCGGACCATTTTCACATTCAACCCAAACCCTCCCCTTCAGGTAGATTTCGATCTTCTGAAACCCTTTTTCATGTTTGGTTTGTGTTTGTGTTTTTCTCAGAAATGGGAGGCCAAGGACGAGAATGTGTCGTTGCTTTGTTGGGTTTGGACCTGGAAATCGATTTTTTGTGTTGTTGGTGCGATGATTGGGTTTTGGTGATGTGGGCTTTAGGGTTTCTTAAGTTGTTTGCTGGAAATGTTTGTGGGTTTGTGTTTTCGATTTTTTGTAGCTGCATTGTTTGTTTTCATGGTGAATTTGTGGTTGTTTTGCATGATCTGAGATCTGAATATTGGTTGTTTCTGGTTTTGAGTTCAAATCAGGGTTTTTACGTGCTGATTTTGTCCTGGGAATTTACAGGATAGGGAAGGTGCAAATGAAATGAAATAGTTGGTGTTTACCGAAAAAAGAAAACGGTATTAATACAAGTGATGTAACTCCTTTATTTTGTTTGTTTTTATTGTGTTCATGGTTGCTAGTTTTTTTGGGGAAGAAAATCATGTTTTTACATTGCCCAAATGATGAATTACTATAATTGTGTTCACTTGTGACCTTGGAGTTTGTAACTAGTTCTAATGGTTATGCTCGTCGTGAATGTGCCACGTCTTTTTCCGAGAAGAGAAACAAAATGTGGTTTTGCATGTTTTCTTAAAGGGAAGTAAGTAGTAACGGGTTGATCTCCATTACCATTTACTTGAGTGCAGCTGAACCTTTCACTATGGCTTCGACTGGTCCACGATATGCTCCAGCAGATCCCACTCTCCCAAAACCATGGAGAGGTCTTATTGATGGCAAAACAGGATACCTGTACTTCTGGAATCCACAAACCAATGTCACTCAGTATCAGAGGCCTACAAGCTCTGTTGAGCCGGAAAAAGCTTCGCCTGTGCCTCTAAGTTCTACTGTTGAAGTTCAACGCCGTGGCGATAGTCCGGACAATGACAATGGTGATAATGGAAAAGGTGGTGATGACGAATCAAAATTCAAGGCGGAAACAGTAAGCCATGAGGTATGTGGTTCAGTTAAGTTTACTTACCCATAGGTCTCATACCAATGTCATTTGACATGTTAGGGTGGCATCTTTAGGTTATAGAATTGGTTGTCAGTCCTTGTGACTACAATTATTTCCTTTTCATGACCATTTAATGCATTGGGCTATTTTCATGAGTAGCTGCATTGTTAGGGAGACACTACTGTATCGGTACTGTTCCACACTGTGCTTTGTGTTGATTATCGATTTTATTTTCTCCATACCAGACCGTGAAAGCTGCAACAGATCATTCTCAGAGTGTGGTGAACAAGACAGTCAGTGCTGGGGATGGAGGATCTTCTGCTCGCGAGAGTGATTCAGCAGGTGCTGGAAGTGGGTTGTCTGCTGATGCTTATCGTCGCAAACATGAAATAACTGTTACTGTGAGTATCAGCGAGTCTCTATTATGCTGGTTATCTATCCAATACTTGTTCACTCAGTGCTCTAACTTTTTCCATATTTTGAGTGAATGTCATTTTTCAAATGGGTTGGTTGACATCTTTGGTTCCCTCTCTAATCTCAATGTTTCCGTTAGATAACTAATCTTTTTTACTATAATTTGTTATTTATACTTCTAGATTGATGTTTCCCTAAGTTCTCCTCACAGTTGGTAAAGTATTTTGGCCTTTAATGACTCTTATCAGGGAAATGAAGTGCCCGCACCTTTTACATCATTTCAAGAAACTGGCTTTCCTTCAGAAATTCTAAGAGAGGTATGGCTTTCTGCTTATCAGTATATGGTACCATCCTTATGCAATCCAAGTGGTTTATAGTTTTTGTAATTTTGCATAATGTAAAAGTTTCATGTGCATAGTGTTGTGATATGGAGGTCCAATGTTGAGCTTGACTCATTTAATTGATTATTCCATCTGCATTTTTTTGTCGCAGGTACGATATTTGCTCCCGGAAGGAGTTAATGTCGTACGCTGTGCTGCCCTATCTGGGGCCTGAATGAAATGTGGAACGCCTTTTTATAGTTGACCTATTTTTTTTTGTAAAAGGGCTCCTGAATCACCTAAGTTTGTGGCCGGGATGCTTATGGTAATTATTCAGTTTGTCACCCGGTCCAAACAGAAGGTCTTTTGTTCAACTTGCTTCGGCAAGTATTGGTTGCCTTTTCCTGGCCAGGATGTTTTTGCTTCTTCTGGCTATTGTCACTCCCCATAAGTTCAAAATGAAATTCAACCAGAAAGTTGAAGCCAGTACCTCTGCTTTTGGGGTATTGTTGGAATTTTTTCTTCCTTTTCAGGTACTCAGTGCTGGGTTCGCTGCTCCAACAGCCATACAGGCGCAGTCATGGCCAATTATGCTCCAAAATCGGGATGTTGTGGCTGTTGCTAAAACAGGCTCAGGAAAAACTTTGGGTTACTTGATTCCCGGATTTGTTCATCTGAGGCAGAGACGTAATAACCCCCAGATGGGTCCGACTATCCTTGTGCTGTCACCGACAAGGGAATTGGCAACACAGATTCAAGCTGAAGCTTCTAAGTTTGGGAAGGCAGCAAGAATTTCTTGCACGGTATGGCTTTTTAACTGTGAATCTGCTAGCATACCATTATACTGATTGATTTCCACCAGGTCTATAAATTTTATTCCATATTTTGCTATCGTACCATGTCTTGGTTTAGTTTACAAGTGGAAACCAGTTATTAATATTTGGTTAAGACTAAGAGATAATGTACTTCCCACCTGGATGTTTAAAGAGGAAATTATGCGTGTATGTTACAGTGGGTATATTTTTACTGCTGCTGATAGGATTCTATATTCTGTTATTATGCTTGAAGTGTTTGTATGGAGGAGCACCAAAGGGTCCCCAGCTGAGGGATCTTGAAAGAGGAGCAGAAATTGTGGTTGCCACTCCTGGCCGCCTTAATGATATTCTTCAAATGAAGAAGGTCAATCTAGGTCAGGTTTCTTACCTTGTGCTTGACGAGGCTGACCGCATGCTGGACATGGGATTCGAACCTCAAATACGGAAGATTGTAAGTGAGGTGCCTGCTCGTCGCCAGACCCTCATGTTCACTGCAACGTGGCCAAAAGAAGTTCGGAAAATTGCAGCAGATCTACTTAACAATCCTGTTCAGGTTAACATTGGCAATGTCGATGAGCTTGTTGCAAACAAATCCATTACACAGGTATTACGCCAACAGCTGAGCATTGTGATTAATATTTACTGCTGATACCTAAAATGTGTTACTGTATTGTAGATTGTTGAAACAGTGGCACCAATGCAAAAACAAAGACGCCTTGAGCAGATATTGCGGTCCCAAGAACCCGGATCAAGGATGATCATTTTCTGTTCTACTAAAAAGATGTGTGATATACTTGCCCGTAATCTTACCAACACATTCGGAGCTGCTGCCATTCATGGAGACAAATCTCAAGATGAGAGGGATCATGTGTTGAGTCAGTTCCGCACTGGAAGGACTCCAGTTCTTGTAGCCACTGATGTTGCAGCTCGAGGACTAGACGTGAAAGACATAAGGTATTAGACTCTAATTTTATTTATTTTTCGATCGATTGTATTTTTGTTCAAGCACTGACATAAAGGCAATTGAAACATTTTAGAAGGGTTACTCACTTACTCTAGGTAGTCAATTGGTCTGATGCCTATCTGGTATTCCTTCCATCCCAGAATTAGTCTCATTAACTATTATTATTAGCTAAAAACAAAGTATTTAACATTGATTTACTTTCCATCATTTTGCTCCATGTGCAAGTTGGCATAACTTATTTCTGGAGGGATGTTATTGGTTATTGCTTAACTAAACTGGCTAAACTGGAAAGTGAACACATTGTGGAATGGTGAACTTTGGAAAGTAGGATGTTTATTTTGGTAGAGGGAATATTATATTGTTCAAGCTGTTTTGTAAACTATATTCTCTATATGCGTTTTTGCAAGTGTGTAATGTATCAGTAATATCAGCACACACAAGGTGCTATGATTTTGTGAGTGTTGTCCTGGCAATTCTAATACAAGTATTTTTCTCCTCCCTCCTAAATGGTTTATCAGTAGTTTCAATAATGAGAAAAAGAAAATAGTATCTAACAGTTGCATGTATTGCCGTGCGTAACAGGGTGGTGATCAACTTTGATTTCCCTACTGGAATAGAGGATTATGTCCACAGGATTGGGAGGACCGGAAGAGCAGGTGCAACAGGATTGGCCTATACATTTCTCGGGGAACAAGATGCGAAACATGCTTCAAACCTTGTCAAGATTTTAGAAGGGGCAAATCAAGAAGTCCCTACTGAAGTACGTGAGCTGGCTTCTCGTGGTGGAGGGATGGGCGGTGGCTTCAGACGCTGGAGTTCTGATTCAGGTGGGGGCCGTGGGCGTAGTAGTGATTTTGGAGGCTATGGTGGCGGTGGTTCTGATTCTGGGGGTCGCGGCCGTAGTGACTTTGGAGGTGGAAGGAGTGGTGGAGGGAATAGTTGGTCTTCTTCCTTTGGAGGCAACAGGTATGACTGAATACTCAAACAAGTACTGTATCAATAATTGATATTGGGAAGTTTTATCATCAAACATTCATGTATATCTATTTATTTGATATTGGGAAGTTTGAAGTTTTTATTTTTGAAGAACATCACTCTCTGATGCATTATATATTATGCAGTGATCGTGACCGCAGTCGTAGTCCTAAGGGTGGTTCAGGTTGGAGCAGTCAGAACAATGAACGCGATCGCGGCTCAGACAGGCATGATTCGCAGCCAGTGCGGAGTTTTCACCAGGCAATGATGGATCGAGGTACGTAGAGTAGACATTGCGCACGATGATTTCTTAGCATGAAAATGTATAGTCAGTGATCATGGTTTCGTCGTAAAGCAGGTTCTTGAAGTACAGACTCGTGTCGGGTAGGTGAAGAAGAAGCTGATTTGCAGTAAAGTAGATCTAACGTCAAAGTCTAATACAAGTCTTAGAACATCTTTTTTGGTTCAGTGAAGAGTATATCACTCAACAGTTGGTTGTTTTTTTGTTGTAATGTCTGTGACATACTCAAGGCTACACTGTTAATATAACTCCACCTTTTGTTGCTGCTGCACAAATTGGCTCTTGCTGGAAATGATTAGGCTTATGTTTTTTGCAATTGAAGAATGTTTCAATATTTAGTTAAGCTTACTAGAATCAAGTTTAAAGTTGGGCACTTTTAACCAGTGTTGTAAATGGCGGCCGCCATGGCGGCGATATGACCCCAAAAACCACACGGGCGTAACGCTGTGGCGATTTGGCCGTTCTGAACTGGTTTTGAGCCGAATTCATTCTAGTTTGGGTTGATTTTAAACCAATTTGGGCCGGTTCTATCCAAAATAGTTAAAAAATTTCAAGAAAAAGTTAAAAATATTATAAATTGTAACATAATATGTATTTTTAATATTTTATTTGATATGTGAATTAATTTATATTTAAAAATTAAAATTAAAAATCCGCCATGACCCCAAAGGCTCTTGTCTGTCATCATAACGTCGTGCGATATTTACAACATTTCTTTTAACAAATGAGTCTACCTTAAACATGTAAGCTATTAAGCTTTGACATGTTTGTAAACTAGCTTGTTTAGTATTTAATTAATTATATATAATATAAATTTAAATTATGAATGAATGAATGTAACACTTAAAAACTAAACAAAATATTGCAGGTGGAGTTATAGATGGTCAATCTTATTTTTCAGGTTACTTGGAATCTCCTATGAAGATGTTGAGTTCTATAAATTAGAGTAACGAAGGCCATATATATATTTACTTTTTAATTGCTGTATACAGAATGCTCTTTAAAACCAACTAAATTAACGAAAAA
>JAYMTS010000268.1:0-11971 GCA_036898005.1 Geranium phaeum
TCTTCAAGATCGGAGCAATGTTGGTTGGAGAGCTCACTTGCACCTAGGGTTTTCATGAACCAATATGGTTTTCTTTGGTTCGGCTAGTTAAATCTTTCAAATTATTTTGGACCAAGCTCTATCCAACTCATTCTTCTTGGCTTAAAAGAAGCACAGTTGGGGGTTTTACTTTCAAGAACACTTTCAATTTTCAATTCATCTATATATCAATTCTCATTTAATTATTTTGAATTCGTAGCTTGGGCTTTATTCTAATATACAATGTACCTTTCTTCAGTAAAAAAAACAGGAGGATTACAATACCAATATCAATTTAATATGTAAGTCAAAACATGTATTACCGATAATCGAGATTTCACAATAACATAGATGGTACTAAAAGTATCAAAACATAAACTTCAACAGTGTAACAAAGTTTGGCTCGTGCCAAAACTAATCACCCAAAAAAGTATTGCGAACATAAGATCTAAATTGAAAACAAATAAGATGATATAAAATCTAGTCGAACAAGCCGAACAATCCACCCTCCTCCTCACCCTCCTCCTTCTTTTGCTCGGAAGCTGGAGCAGCGACGGCAGGTTCTCCACCGGCGGCAACGGCTGATCCACCGCCTCCGGCACCAACATTCATGATGAGATCGCCTATGTCTCTCTTCTCGGCGAGATTGGCGAAGAGGCTCGGCCAGTACGACTCCACGCTCACGTTAGCCGCCTTCAACAATGTACCGATCTTCTCAGCGGTGACGGGGATTCCATCATCGTATAGGATTATGGTGGCGTAGGAGCAAGCGAGCTCTCCGACCGACATTGCTCCGATCTTGAAGAAGTTTGAGGTTTGTGTTTGAGATCGGTTTTGATCTCTGAAGGACCTTATATAGATGAATTTAGTGAGAGCTAGGGTTTTGGAACAAGTAACCGACATCATCTCTTGGGCCCTAAACGGGCCAGTGTTGGGAGTTTGAGTACTTTCTTACTTGGCCCACAAGGTTTCTCTATCTCGTTATCGGCCAGAAATCATTCATTGTTTATGGGTTCTGTTTGGTAAAGTAACTCGAGTGACTCAAGTGAGTGTTTTTGTGTTGGAATATTGTAGAATGCTTGGTGATTAATGGAAAAGGGTTTAGGACAGCTCATGTAGTTGCCAAAAATGGAAACCTGTCACTGACATGCCAAGATTTTTAATGTCACAGACTTGTCTTTGAATGAGGCAACTTTGGGGACAGTGGAAGATCATCATGCTCTTTTGTCCTATCTCTCTCACTCTCATCACCATATTTTATTTTTGGGTGCAAAATTTATCATGTACTTATTAGTTTCAGTGGACTGTGAAGCCTTTTTTTTCCAGGTTTCAGTGTCAACTCCTTTGAATTGAATATGTTATGATGTCTTCCTTCATCATCTTCTTTGACTGTATGAGCTTGTAAGTGTTTTTTGTCTATTGCATTTTAATAAACATGTGAGCAATTAAGTGTTTTAATTTAAAAGAGTGGTCACAACTTGGGGATTCTTTGTGTGATTTTTATGATACCCATTGTTTTTTTTCTTGCTAAATTATGAGGGGAGAGGAACTGTATTTAATTATCTATTGGATGTGGTCCAAAGTTGGGTATGCCTATTGTGGCATTCCCAACCTATGTTCCTAGACTTGGTTTCAAAAAAATTAGAAAAACTTTTCTCATGAAATCTGAGATTTCAAATGTTTCAGATCATAATATTTCGTAGTTGTGTTCGTTATAATAATTTGGTTTTAATCAAACTTGTTCAATCCCAATAACACAACATGGTATAAATCAGATGGAAAAAATATTTTGATAAGAAGGAACCAATATTGTTGTAAGGATGCATAATTTCACTCCGACAGGGATCTGATGTCCCGCCTTGTTTGAGGCGGGAAGGGGAGAGGTATATTTATCCCGGCTCGATCTAATATATTAAAATATATATTTAATAAAATAATATTATATTTGTAAATAAAAATTATTTTATAATACATTATAATGAAAATGAATGTTTTAGAATACATTTGATTTATTTATATATATGCATCAACATTATTTTAGGTTAGGAACGAGAAACATAAAATCCTCGCCTCATCAAAAATAAGGATCCCATCTTCATTATAAACGGGATGAGGACAGTGATAACCAAATCTCACAAACCTGCCTCAGTGTCATCTTTAATATCGTGTTAATATGATACTATATTTTATCTTAAGATCATAATATTCATTCCATTATTAAAATTTTAATTTTTTATTATTTACGTCATTTCACAGGATATTCTCACCTCCATGCGAGTGTAAAATAAACATTTTTATTTAACTATTTTAATATGAAATATTTTTATCACTCTTTTCCTCTAAAACATTATTATATACCCAGATCTATCCATCAATATAATTTATAATATCTCCTTTCAAAAAAAAATTATGATCAATTTATTTTTGGAAGTTCAATAAAAAGTAGTTAGAACTAATTGGAGCTTGAGAATCCTACTGACCTATTTTACAAATATAGAAAATAGAAACGCAGAGGAGACTTTACATTTAAATCTTGCCTACCAAATGTTTACTCCCAAATATTTTATGGTTTTAAAAACAGTAGCATTAGGTAAACATAAACCATAAAGAAGGAGACAGGTTGTTGAGCCTAAAATCATCCAATCAATAACAAATTAAATCCAAATTAGTTTATTTTCTGATTTATCATTGTAAATTGAAAAAGTAAAACTAGCATAACATTCAAATCCACCCATTAAAAATAAAATAATAATATTTTGTACATAAAATTGAGGTCTATTAAAGAGCATTGCTCCAAAAATGCGGTGCATTGAAAACGGACAATCCGAAGAAAACACACCCTTTTCTATTTCTCTCTCTCTCTCTTCCCTAAAATTGATTAAAAAATATTTCACACATTATTTTCATAGATATACAAAATCAGGAAAGAAGCACAAAGCAGAACATAATCAATTTTTAATAAACGGAAGCAAAAGAAAAAAAAAGTGTCCACTCTGTGTTACTCAATTTCCTCGTCAAATTGCACGCTTGTTTCGCTAATTTGTTGTCTTACTCTAACGATTCTCCCATGGAATCGTCCTTTTAGATAAGGGAGCTTCCCTTTTTTCCTCACTAAATTTATATTCCCGTTCTGGGTCTTCCTCGAAATCGAAATCTCCTCATCAGATTGATCGGAATCAGTCGAGTTCTCAGGAAAAAACCCATCTTTTTTTTCTGTGAATCCATGGCGGTGGCTGAGAATGTTGGGCCCAAAATCGGTTCATCGGCTCAGAATCTCGAAAACACCACAGTAGTGTCATCGGAGCCCAACGATCTGGAGAAATCGAAACCCGGAAGTGACAGTGATGTGTTAGGTGGAGAAAGCGACCATGGCGATCAGGATTCGAACGGAGGGTCAGTGACCACTGTTTCAGTGGAATCGAGCAATGGGTCGGTTCATGGGACCCAGATGGGGAATGGGTTTGAGAGCTCTGGAGGGATTGAGGACAATCACAGGTCCAATGGAGGTGATGATTTCAAGAAGGGGATGAGGGATTTGGAGGAGCTCTTGTCAAAGTTGAATCCCATGGCTGAAGAGTTTGTGCCTCCTTCTCTGGTCTACAACAGTAATGGGGCGTTTTGGGGTAATGGGTTTGTGTATCCCAGCAATTTTGTGGTTCAGACTAATTTTGGTGATGCCAATGGCAATGGACAGACCGGTAGGAAGGTATGTGTGGTTTTTGTTTTCTGTTTGGTTGCTGAGAAAAATGGGAAAAAGGAGGAAATAAAGTTGGGATTTTTATGCACCAATTATCAATTCATTCATCCATGTGTATATTTTATCTGATGATTTGTGTTTGGGTGTGTTTATATGTATATATGTATACTGATGCTGTGATTGTGTTTTTGTTTTTGTTTTCTCAGAAGAAGAATAGTTACAGCCAGGCTAAGCGGAGGGTGAACAGCAGGACAAGTATGGCTCAGAGGGAAGAGGTTATTAGAAGGACTGTGTATGTCTCTGACATTGATCAACAGGTAATATCTATGTGTAGGGCATATGGGTTGATTTCAAATTTTCGACCTTTGTGTTGCTTTGTGGGTTATGTGTGCATTGGTGTGAGGTTCTTTTGATGTATAATTGACTGGTTCACATGTAGGTTACTGAAGAACAACTTGCAGCTCTCTTTAACAGCTGCGGGCAGGTAACGTTTTTTTTCTTCTTTTGGCTTGAGAAATGTTTTGTGACATGGTGAAGTGAGCTTCTGATTGGGTTTTGTTTTATGTGATCAAGGTTGTTGACTGTCGTGTGTGCGGTGATCCTAACTCTGTGCTCCGCTTTGCTTTTATTGAGTTTACGGATGAAGGTAAAATTAGCATGGCCCGTGTATGGTTTAATTTACATTTATGAACTTCTTTGGTTACATTGTTACAACCATAATATGATCGCAGATGGAGCAAAGGCTGCTTTGAGTCTTGCTGGGACTATGCTAGGCTATTACCCTGTAAGAGTGCTGCCTTCAAAAACTGCAATTGCACCAGTTAACCCAACCTTTCTGCCAAGGGTAATGGTCTATGCACCAAATAAAAACTAGGTTTTAATTGCTACCGGTTGAATGAAATCTGCTGCTCGCTTCTGTATGTGTTTCTAGTATTTGAGATTATGAATGCCATACCATAGTGTTATAGCACATACATTTCGCTGTCAGTTGGATGTAATTTTTTATTGATGCCTCCAGGATGAAGATGAACGTGAGATGTGTTCAAAAACTATTTACTGTACAAATATTGACAAGAAGGTAGTTTTGATTTTTCTCCAGCACTTTAGAGTAAAATAGAGCATCAACTGGTGAATTTGTGATTTATGTCTGTTCATTTGCTGCAGGTTACTCAAGCAGATGTCAAACTTTTCTTTGAATCTGTTTGTGGAGAGGTTTGTAATTATTGTTACAATCTTTAAAGTAGGACATGCACTACTTTCATCGTTATCTCTAATAGAACATCTGTATGTTTAGGTTCTGCGCCTGAGGCTTCTCGGGGACTATAACCATTCGACTCGCATTGCCTTTGTTGAGTTTGTTATGGTAAATACTCACTAACACTTCATTTTGCTTTGGTTTGGTAAAGACATTTGAAATCATATTGTTTGTTTTATATGCATAACATGAAGCATGTTTTTTGTTCTCTAGTATATTCTTAAGGGAAATTTTGCCCTTTCAGTGGAAATAATTTTTTCTGGCAGGTTCACCCTGCTTTTTATACTTAAATGCTATCCAATAAAAAATGAAGATCTTCAGTGTCAACCCTTACGAAGCCTTGGATTGACGACATAAGCTTACTGTTATCTTACCTAGATTCTAATATGCATTCCATGGTTTGCTGGCTTTTCATTGTACTGATTATCCCTTTGATCTCTCTTGTCTGTTGCATGTTTGTGTTAATTCGAATCTAGTATATGGGGCGTGCTTACACTTGTTATGTTATTGCCGTAATCCATACAAAAGATTAAGTTTGTAGATGACAAACTTTGCTGTAAAGTTGCCAATGATACTGTTTTCTTGTGCCATATTGGCTAGAATTATGATCTATTGGCTTTGACTGTAGCAACTACCCACTGTAGTGACCAACACAAGTTGGGCCAGGTGATAAAGGAGCTCACTTTAACATATGTGAGGTTCTAGTTTGAATCTTGGTACAGATAATTAGATTATGATTAAACTAGGATTTCTCGAATTATTGCTTATAAAGGAAACAAAAAAGATACTAACCACTGTAGTGATATACTATCATTTCAGTTAGTTGGATTCTTCAGTGAAAATAGAAATTGATGCGACTTTGCTTCAGTGAGATTAGCTACTAATTAGTTTATTCTTTATTGTATATCATCCAGTCCTTGTGTATATTTCTGTGGAAGCATTGGTGACCATGCTTTTCCGCATGAGCAACCTGAACTTTTCTTTTGTGGAATTCTATTATGTACTTGTTATCCTGAACAAATAAACTTTTTAGATTATGTACTTGTTATCCTGAACAAATAAACTTGGGTATTGTAAAATATGTCAATGTTCATGATCAATCTAGCCTAGAAGAAAGTGATATGATTGTATAACTTGAACAAATAGATGAAAATAGTCAGGATAGTGCTTTATTTGATATTGATCATTTTGTTCCTTAGGTAAGATACTGTCAGCCTTTGGCTTATTAGTTGATGATCCTCATTCCCAGAGACAATCATGTTATAGACATGTAGGACCATTGATGGATGATTCTTTGGGCCATATCACATGCCGGGTTAGAGGAGACATGTCTGGATTGTAGTGTAATTGGTTGGTGCATGATTGCCGCTCAACAGTAGGGAGCTACCGCATCTCTCTTAATGCACATAGCTTATAGGAACAAAATCCTAATTCAGTGATCCTTTTCATATCAAGCAAATCCTCCAAGCTATCAGATTCTCTTCTGTTAATTAGTTATCAGTTTTGTACTTAAATCAGTTTATTCAGCACAGTTGCCAAGATTCATATGGTTCCTTTCCTCTGCTTACAGTAATTACATTACCATCTCTGAAGGGTATTTCATAACCTTACTAAGGCGTTTCATCAGACCCTTAAATAAAGTTACATACCTTTATTTTTTTAATTTATGGTGTCTGAATAAGTATGTTAAGACATGTTGCCATGAAATCGTGACTGATCTATGTGTTGCCATGTTTATTTCTGCTCTTGCAGGCTGAAAGTGCCCTTGCCGCCCTCAACTGTAGTGGCGTGGTCTTGGGATCTTTGCCAATAAGGTAGGTTTTGCAAATGCACTATACATCTCTTCCTTTTGTGTTTTGTTTTCTATTTCGCTTATAAGAACCGGAGCATCCCATAACTAACACCATGCCATATGTATGGTTGTGTAGGGTGAGCCCGTCTAAGACACCTGTTCGGCCACGCTCTCCTCCTCAGGCCTCGCCCTGACTTTGCACCAAATCGCCATTGCATGTTTAAGTGATCTTAATTACTTCTGATAGGTATATTTACTTATACATAGACGTTTTAAGGTACTCGTGGCGTTTCTGTTGCGACTTTTCATATGGAGGATAATTTGCTTAGCTGCTTGTAGAGTTGGATGGGATTTTGAGGATGTGATGAACGAGACTTAATTTATGTTGCACAATGTGCTTCTATCAACTCTTTAGGGGTTGGCCCGGAGAACTTTTATTTACATGTTGTCATCAAGACAGTTTAAAATTCTTCAAGTGCACCAGTATTTGTGTACAACTTCAGTCTTCAGCTACTCTCCTTGTGATTAATATTGCTGTTGTTTTAGTTGTTCATTAAGGTCAATATTTCTATCTTATTTAACTTAAAAGTTTCCTTGCTTGCATGACAATCTAGTTTTTTGTTTGATCACAGTTTAATGAGACTGAGAAACTTCTGGTATAAGGTCAAAGCTGTTGAAAATTTGTTCCCTTTGAATATTTGAAAATTTCCTATTTGTCCCGTTTAGTTTATAACTTTCATTGTTGCCTTTTGACTATTTGTTCTGAAGCCGTGTCAATATATCAAAATTTTAACATAGTTTAACTGCGTTAGAGTACACATGTATGAAGTATGATTTCAGAGGCTATTTTTAATGGAGATGATATGGATGATTTGCTGGTCTTGAGACTATTTGGTTTAGCTATTCAAAAGAGGAAATCTTCTAAGGTCATTTATTCACTTGGTGGATGAGGAATAAAACATACTGGTGAATGTTATTATTCAGTTCATTAATAAAACATAAAAAATTACAAAAAGACATGCAGTGAAATATGGTCATTTTGCTAAAACTATGTGCAGAGCAAATACATTTTTCTTCTTGCAGCAAGCAAATGAATATTTGGTCTGAATCAACTTTGTAAGAAGCCTCAGATTTTTTTAATCCAAAGACTAATATTGCAGTACCTTTCGTTTTCAAGAATTGCAGTCTGAGCACGAAAGTTGCAAATACGTGTCCAGTACTCTGAGTTTGAGTGACAATGCCAAATTCAAGAAAATGGCAAGTCAATGCACATGCTGTTAGTTTCAACTTGCCTCTTGAACCCGTCACTCCTTCAAAGACCAGAAAGTGCCTATAAATTTCTTTGCACTTGGACACCACAGCACAGTCCACTCCAACTCTCCATAACCAAAACATACAAGAAAATAAGCTTCACTTCCCATAATGAGGCTCTTGAGCCTTATTTTCTATGTTATGTCACATTTCTTATTATTCTTTCTACATTCAGCTGCAACAAGTCAGGCGGATCACCTTGCGCTGCTCGCGTTCAAGGATGAAGTAAACTTTGATCCTCTCCAACTCATGAGGTCGTGGAATGATTCTGTTCATTTCTGTCGCTGGCAAGGCGTTACGTGCAGCCACAACAGAGTGACCGCGTTGGATCTGCACTCACAGCAGCTTGGAGGGTCGGTGTCACCAAGCATCGGGAACTTGAGCTTTCTCGAGGTGGTAGATCTTGATGGTAACTCTTTCCAAGGTCCAATTCCCGCCAACATATCCAATTGTGCACGTCTCACTTTCCTTAGCATGCGCGAAAACAAACTTTCCGGGAAAATTCCTGCTGAGCTGAGCAAATTGCAGAATCTTGAAGTGATTCAGCTTGATCATAATTTTCTCTCAGGAAACATCCCACCTTCACTTGGAAACATATCTTCTCTTAGGACACTGTCCTTACCATTTAACAGGTTGGAAGGTAACATCCCGGACACTATAGGACAGTTGATGAATTTGTCATACTTTGCTGTTTGTAGAAACAAACTGTCCGGAACCATTCCCTCCTCGATATATAGGCTGTCCTCTCTTACTCTACTCTCAGCGCCCGGGAACAGAATCCATGGCACTCTTCCTCCTGATCTTGGCCTCACTCTGCCTAAACTCGAGCTTCTCAATCTTCATACCAACAATCTCACAGGCACAATTCCAGTGACCTTATCCAATGCCTCCAATCTGAAGCACATAATAATGGGGACAAACCAGTTTACAGGGAATGTTCCTTCTCTGGCAAGTCTCCATAGCCTTGTCGCGCTAGCACTCCATCACAACAATCTTGGGAATGGAGAAGATGATTCATTGTTTCTGTCTTCACTCACTAACTGCCCCAACTTGGAAGTTCTCACCTTGAATGATAACAGGTTTCGAGCTGCACTGCCACGGACTTTAGGAAACTTCTCAACCAAGCTCAGGACATTCCAGCTTGGAAGAAATCAGTTTCATGGAACCATCCCTGATGGGATTGGAAACCTCGTCAGCTTGGAGGCATTAGGAATGGATATGAATCAGCTAACAGGAATCATTCCCGTCTCACTCGGTAACTTGGAGAAATTGAGTGAGATCTTTCTCAATGATAACAACTTGTCTGGCACAATCCCATCTTCCCTTGGAATTCTGAGTTTGCTAGGCAAGCTCAACTTCACCAACAACAATCTGGAGGGTACATTACCTTCAAGTCTAGGGCAGTGTAGGAACCTGTTAATGATGTCCATTTCTCAAAACAACATTAGTGGCATCATACCCAAACTAGCAACTACTCTGTCTTATGTTGAATTGTCTCACAACCGCTTCACCGGCTCCCTCCCGGGTGAAGTTGGTAAGCTGACAAGGCTCACGCACCTAGATGTCTCCAACAACAAGCTATCCGGCGACATTCCTAGTAGTCTTGGGAGCTGCAGAAGTTTGGTGAGATTATACATGGGTGACAACTTCTTCCAAGGGGAAATTCCTCAGTCTTTGAGCTCTTTCAAGGATATTCAGGTTCTTGACATGTCACAAAACAACTTGTCTGGACAGATTCCACCATACCTGGAGACCTTTCCCAACCTGCAGTTCTTGAATCTCTCTTACAATGCTCTTCTTGAGGGCGAGGTACCATCTCGCGGGGTTTTCGGACTTTCAAATGCAATTTCAATTACTGGAAACAAGAAGCTTTGTGGGGGCTTGCCTGAGCTGAAACTGCCTCAGTGCACTGTTAAAAGGAAGAGACTGACTTTTGTGCTAATAGTGGTGATACCCATTTTTAGTGCTCTTTTATGTGTGGTGATAGCAGCAGCAACAATATTGCATAAGTTAAGAAGCAGAAAGGTGGTTACTCCATATTTAAGCTCTCCCTTTGATGGCTGGCTTATGAAGCTGTCATACGAAAGCCTCCTTCGAGCTACAGATGGGTTCTCGCGAGAGAATCTGATCGGGGAAGGTAACTTTGGATCGGTTTATGCAGGGGTTGTTGAAGACGAAGATGAAACAATTGTTGCAGTGAAAGTTCTCAACCTCCAAAATGTAGGGGCTTCCAAGAGCTTTATGGCTGAATGCGCGGCGCTGAGGAATATCAGGCACAGGAACCTTGTGAGAACCTTGACTGCGTGTTCAAGCATTGATTTCCAAGGTAATGAATTCAAGGCTCTGGTGTTTGAGTTCATGGTCAATGGGAGCCTCGAGGAGTGGTTGCATCCGAATCCAAGTTCATCCCCGGAGCAGAGAGAGCTGACTAGTTTGACTCTTGTTCAGAGACTCAACATAGCAATTGATGTTGCTTGTGCACTTGATTACCTTCACCATGGTTGTTGTCCACCAATCGTTCACTGTGATCTGAAGCCGAGCAATGTTCTTCTTGACGGGGACATGACAGCAAGCGTAAGCGATTTCGGGCTTGCAAGATTGCTTCCAGTGACCTCACAAATTTCCTCTGCAAACCAAAGCAGCTCTCTTGCTCTAAAAGGATCTATTGGCTATGTTGCTCCAGGTAAATTCTATATACACATTAAAGTTCACTTCTGAAGTCTAATTTATATAAACTATCCTTATACTATGTTATGTACTCTTCTGACGTGGGACTTGGACTCATATAAAATTTCTAACAGTTACTTTGCATAATTGTGCAGAATATGGCATGGGAAGCAAAGTATCAACAAATGGGGATATGTATAGCTATGGAATTATGTTACTAGAGATGTTTACAGGCAAAAGGCCTACTGACGCCGCCTTCAAAGATGGCTTCAACCTTCGTAGATTCGCTGAGATGGCTTTTCCCGAACGAGTTGATGAGATTGTGGATCCGGTACTTGTCCATGGAGAGAAAGAAGAGGACATAAGTGGCAAGAACAAGACATGGGAGTGTCTGGTCTGTATCATAGAAATTGGGCTGGCATGTTGTGCAGAGTCTCCACGAGAGAGAATCGATGTTCGACAAGTTACAGCTGAGTTGAGCAAGATCAGGGATGTCCTTACCGGAACTGGGAACCATGAAGATCAAGTTGCCATCAGATTGGTTGCTTGAGTTCCAAGTCTTTTATTTTTCCTAGAAAGATCTAAAAGTTTCTTTTGTAAAGAACATATTATGTTAAAAGTAAATTTAATTAATTAATGCAACACATACAAAGAGATGTCTAGCATTAGCAAACCCAAATAGTTTAAAGCCATAAAAGTAATTTCTGAAGAAGAGAAAAATGAAAGAAGCGTGTTAGGACACTGCTCCCATTAGATATGATCAACAACAACAATTGAAGCTTGGAGTGTATTGATTCATTGAACTTGCATGTTGATTTAAGCAAGTCGTGCACTAGCTAGCTAGTGGGATTTTATTGCTTAGATGATATGATATATATTTATAAGGGCAATTAGTTGCACCACTCTCCAAGCAATTGCTCCCATATTTATATACATATGTTGCGGATGTACTTGATCCCCAAGATTCTATAAATAAAGTGGCCTCCTTCTTTGCCTTTGACCCAACCAAATCCCACTTTCTCTTGCTCTCTTGTTCCTCTGCTCCAAAACCCATCAAGTTTAAAATAAGGAAAATCCCAAAATTTTCTTCTTGTTATTATTTTTTACATAAACTCTTCCTTCCTTATATATTTTTCAAAACTCTCTCTCTCATATTTAATTTTGCACTGTTTATGGAAATTCATAAAAATTAATGGAAATGTTATTTTTGTATTGAAAGTTTTGAGTTAGC
>JAYMTS010000269.1:0-11937 GCA_036898005.1 Geranium phaeum
GTCCCTTTGTTACACCTGCATTGTAGAGAGCTTGTTCTTCCCAACATTGACAAATTTCTTAATGAGAACTCCGAAAATCCAGATCTTCTTCGGTTTGTTGCACCTATGCCTTCCCATATGAAAATCAGTTGGAATCTTATGTGTTCTTATTTAGTATAAACAAGACGGATTTGAGGCCTTCGAGAAACGTTGTTGCACCAACTCGAATATACGACTTGAAATCTCGGACTGTGGTGAGATATATTGACTGTCGCCGCTGACCTCTTCCTCGGCTAGTGCCATGTCAGACTCGTTTTCCCTGTCGATATGATGTTGTGCTGACCAGAGAGGACGGACTCTGTCAAGGTAGTGTATATGTCAGAAGCATGAAGATTCTCCAAGAAGGCCATAACTAGAGGTTTGAAGACTGTTGAGGTCATCATCAGTTTAATTTTTTGTAATTGTTCAAAAAATAGATTTAGAACTCTTGCAAAAGTTTATAGGCATGAAGTTCTGTGTGCTGCAAAATGTTGAAGTTGTTGTCATGTTGAGCTGAGCTCAACTGTGTTTATTCTCTGCACATTTGTTATCTGATTGGAGAAGCATGTAGCAATTGTTGTTTATGGTGTAGTTTTTTTTTCAGATTCACTGCCAATATTGTTTACAACTTTTTCATGAGTTGAAGAATCATGGTGTACCTATTTTGTATATTTTTCTCCAGTTGTGCTCAAATTAATATTGAAACCAAAGCTTGCTTCTCCAACTTGTCAAAAGTTGACTTTGGTCTGAAAGTCATTGTTTGAGCAAGTGTTTTGGTATTTTTCTCGTATTTAATCCGACAGAGATCCTATATCCCTCATGAGAACCTATTTAACCCGTCTTGTTGTCATCTCTATAGATGACAAAAAGAAACCAAGGATTTAATATTTCCGATCCACCAGGGTTAGGGAGGGGACCACTAAATTTATCTCAAACCTGTCTCGTAGTCATCCCTATATAGAGACAAAATACTCAACCCGATGGAGATCCAATATCCTCGATCTTATGAAATAAGAAACAATGATCACTAAACTTACACCAGACTCGCTTTATTGCCATTCTAGATGGAGATAAAATATCTCAAACACGATATTCTAATCTTATTGAACTGAACATACATAAACCCAACGGGACAATAAAATCTGCTACAAACCCAAATGACTAGGTTGGGGACAAGATAAACTTGATATTTATGATAGTAAACCTGATTTTCTCGAAGCTACAAGTATGACTAGGTTAAGCATTGATGCCACGTTCGTGATAAAATCACGAACATGACATAAACTTGATTTTCAAGTTTGCATGAACATGACATAAACTAGTCATAAACATTGATGTAACTGATAGTAAACCTGATTTTCAAGTTTGCCAAACCTATGACTAGGTTGGGGACAAGATAAACTTGATGCTTAAGGTAAACTTGATGTTCGTGATTTGAGGCAACTAAGTTTATTGCCATGCTTTATGTGTTCTTATTTAGTATAAACAAGACGGATTTGCGTTATCATTCCTAGTAGAGAAAGTATCACGAACATGACATAAACTTGATATTTATGATCTTATTAGGTTGGGGACAAGATCACAAAATTTGCCAAACCTATGCTCTGTTGCCATTCCTAAAATATCCCGAACACGACATAAATCCGATATTCTAATCTTATTGGATTGAACACAATATAAACCCAATTTTTCTGATCTTATTGGATTGGTAACGAGATCATGAAATCTATCCTAAGCCCGCTTCACTAATTCTACGCCGAATCCACTGTTGCCATTCCAACAGTAAATATCCCGAACACGACATAATCCCAAAAAAATTTAATCTTTTCGATTAAAGACGAGATCACAAAATCTACGTGAAACCCAAGCCCGGTTTGCTGTCATCCCTAAATCAAGTGGCAAAATGACAAAAGTAAAATTCTTCCTTCATGACCCAAAACTTAAAACAAAGATAATTTGTCCTTAAACATACATTTCAAATACACAATCTGAGTGAGCATGCCTTAATCTTTACATGATTATTGGTTGATGTTCTTGGACAAGTACTTGATAACATACTCAATTAACCTATGGATCTCGTCCCCGTCTATGTACCCATCTCTGTTAGCATCAGCATACCTCAGTGCACGCACAGCCCTCCAACCTGGATACTTGGAGCCCATCGCCTTGAAAGCCTCCTTCAGTTCAAGATTTGACAGACGGTCGTCTCTATCCTTATCGTACCTCTTCATAAACGCTACCGGCGCCACTTTCCTCTTCATATAATCTACCATCATTTTCTTTTGTTCTTGTTCCGATGGAGCGTTCTTTGGCACCGTCCACTTCTTTATCCTCCATTCATGCACATCACTCACACCCTTCAGCTCACTCGCCAAGGACAGGATCCGCGATGGCATGCCACCGCATTCCTCCACCACTTCGATCACGGTCCTTGCAATGGCTGGCGCGGCCATGAGGTGCCCCAGCTCGCTTTTCTGCAAGAACAGGGCGAGAGCATCGTTCTTGGGAAGTGGCGTAACCATTTCAACGACTTGACATCCCGTGTTCTTGCATACTTCATCTGAACGACTCGTGATTAGTAGTTTGCACTTACCGCACGCGATAGGCTCAGATACTCCGGCGTCAAGTAGAGAAAAGGGTTTACGGACATCATCCAGGATTATGACTATGCTCCCCTTGGTCGCTTCCAGGATCTGCGTCACCTTTCCTGCTCGTTTATCTTTATCGTCTGGAAGAAGCTTTTGGTTGTTATCATGATTAACACCCAACAAATCAGCTGCAATATCGTTTTGGAATTTCACTAGGTCAAACTCGTCTTGGTTGTTGTGAGTACTAGGGACCCAAATGACCTTCCTGAACTTGCTGTCCCTTGTGTCACACTCCTTCAACAGTTTGTTGTTGATGTGCTTCGCGATTATGGTCTTCCCGATCCCTTCCACTCCACAAACGCCAATAATTCCAGCCTCGCTGCCTGTCAATTGTGCCCAAATTTTATCAACGACGCGCGTCTGGCCAACGAGTTGCTGCACAGGCAATCTTAAACCTCCGGGTGGAGGCCTGTCAATGACCAGAGTAGTGAAACTCATAGCTCGCTGAAGAAGCTGCTTCACCTCCGGGATCTTTTCCTCCACGTCCTTTCCCAGGCGTGCTCGTGAGGAGCACTTGGCTCCGCGGACTTTTTCTTCAATCTTGTTTACGTCATTGTTCATCACATCCACTCTCTCCTCCCATGTTTTCACTTCTTCCTTTTCCATCTTGAATACGGTGAGCTCTGCCTGCACTTGACGCTCCACGTCTCTCCTCTTGCTATTTAGGTCTTGCAGCGTGTCCTTGAGGACTTTCATATTCTTCTCTAGCATACTGTAAGAGCTTACACGTTTGCTTATTGGAGCTTCTACACACTTTATAACGTCAATGATTATAATTACTACCTCCATCTGGCAAACTGCAACCTCTGAATGGAATTCCCAATAATGAGTCATTAATTGAACTTATATAGCTTTGTAAATAGAATATATATAAAATGATATCATAACATATTTTTCAATGCAGATAACAATTTTTCATAAGGGGAATTGTAAATTCAAATCGATCAATGTCTACTTGGTTGAGTAGTCAAGTGCTTTTATTTTTGGCATAGACGGCTGTATTAAAAGTGGAATCTTTAAAAAAAATTGTAATCTATGAGCGTGGGAGTGTTCAGGTGAATTGTTGGATTAACAAGATAGAGGGCTGAGATCAAACCTTTTTAAATTTGATAAATTACAGATTGTTATTAGCGAGATGTTTAATCTCAACCCTTCATCTGATGGATCCAACGGATAAAGTTGGTTCATAGTTTCCACCCCAAGGGGTGGTTTTCACCATAATACATCCCTCTACAAGAAAATATGTATACATGCACATGCAACACGAATAATTATGAGCAAATATGTATGGAACAGTGAAAAGGACACACCTGGTCAAAATAGTAGGAGCTCTTCGATGGTGAAAGCACCTGGATAGTTTGGGGGAGGAAACAAGAATAATTAAATGAATCAAAGACCAGCAAATGTATGAAAAATGATTTAGATGACAAGAGAAATTATATAGCTTAGCTAGGCATAAGAATCATATTTAATACAATTGTTGAAGCATCACGCGAATCACACACCTAATGGAGAAGACATGAACGGCCGGCAGAAGAAAAAAAAAGGAATAGCATAATACAATACACACTTGATCAAAAGAAAAGTAAAGGAATATGCTAGCTAGCTCCATGCCTATTGTATATGTTACAGTGACAAGAAAAGTATATAATTTGAGGCGGGGAAACTCTTTGAATTATACTTGTTTAAAGAATAGTTCTCAGACTACAGTTTAAAATATCAGCTTAGGCTGGCAAATAAATATTCAAAACAAAAAGGCGGAAAAAGAAGAAAAAGGCAACCTTCAATCCACAGGGCATTTGGTTAGCCTCCACCAATCATATGGAGAACAACGTACTCTGCTAATTTGCTTTGTGTTCTAACAAGAAACCAATTTAATCATCATTATATTATATGCTCAAGGACTCAGAGAGTCACCAAAGCCTCCGACCCTCATTATATATTTCTGAAAAGAAAAATGTAAAGTAAATTCTTTTACTCTCGACAAGTTCGTGAAACGAAAATATTACCTCATAAGAAAAGACATCTAATGCACCCATGCATTGCAATAATGTTCCACTGATTTCTGCATTTTCCATTGTTGGGGATCGAAAGAATATGCCACAACTGCAAGGGGGAAATGTTTTCAACAAAACAGTTTTGACAAAGTAAGCATCAACACACAGTCTCGCTATCTTACATACATAAAATATAAGGTAAATTTTAGCAGCATCCTGTTTTACAGACGTGTCGATCAATGTGGTATAGTTAACCAAATTACAACTACCAACCTCCATGTTCTCGAGTAGCAAAGATTTCCCCTCTTTCCGAAGTCCACCTATCACGGAATTATAAGTAACAACACCATGCATGAAATCTCCATCTACCGTCTTGTTGTGCAAAACAACGGCTGAAAAGTCCACTCATGACTCATCAACACATTGTAACCAAGTTCCGAAGACTCACAACCTCCCTCTCCCATTCTACTTAGAAACTCAAGAGCACATTACTAGCGTTCCTCAACTTCACAAAGCCCACCAATCAATGTATCAAAAGTTGCAGCATTGTGCTTTAAACCAAGTTCAAACATTTTCCACTAAAACAGAGAACCCAAAATCCAATCGACCCATACACAGAAACAACTCATCACTACAGTGAAAGATTAATCATCTGGTGCAGAGCCAAACACACCCATTTGGTACCCTAAGAAAATTAGGGTGTTGTGATGTCCCATTTCGGTAATAAACCCTAAAATCCTATTCAATTCTCTAACATACAGTACGGAACCGAATCGGAGCTTCCGTTCAAAGACAGAAATGGCATATTCAACCTCACCAAACCTGGAATCGGATCGTTTAATCCGATTCACAGTCAAATTCGCATCTATATTCACAAATCAGTAATGCCCAAAACGCGAAATTCAATAAAAATTGATGAATCAGTACCAATTACGAACCTTGAACCAGAAGCTGAATCACAAATCTCCATCTTCTTTTTCAAGCTAGCTCTCAACTTCAGTTATGTGTTGATACAGTAATTAAGAGTAACATTTGTTTCAAACCTAACCCTGTACTTATTTGTATTTGTAAACAAGCCCCTCGCGCTTAATTTATTTCATTTTCCCACGAAACGTGGCCCTTGAACTATGCTGTAATTAGTTTTGTTTGTGCGTTCAGTGTTTTCCTGTTGTTTAATTTAGTGTTCTTTAGCACTTGTTGATGTGTCCGACTTATTTCGTTTATTTTAGTTTGTGTTAGTTTTGGTGGTTTGTTTATCTAATGTGGTTGCGTGATGGTTTTACATATATAAAGGGTATTAAGGTCATTTTTACTTTTTTCTAAATCGTACACGTCTAATTTTCGATTTTTAAAAGTAAAACTCTTATTTTCTCGTGAATTTATGAGTAGAGAGTTTGCTTTAAAAAATACTATACCATAATTTAGAGGAGGCCAGATACGTGTCATGATCAATGGTTTAAGAAGAAGCCACGTGGGAGGTCAAGATTGCCAGAATAAAATAATAACACTTTTTGAAATTAAAATATAAAATGGAAAAGGAAAATAGAATTGCTTTGTACTTTTTGTGGTCATTTTGTGCCCAATAAGCAAAATTTGATTTTGATCTTCGCAAATCACATTCTCAGTAACAACAAATCGGTAGTGGTTGTTGCCAAATTTTCTCGCGCTTTCCTTCTCTTTTCCTCCCACATGTTGCTTAATTTTCCCGCAAACCAAACAGCTCCCTCAGTCGCTCCCGCGATTCCTTCAAAATCGTGTTTTTCCGGTCCGAAATGGGCTTGAATCGGAGGATGTAGCGAGCTGAGGTCGGATTCTCCGAGAATCCCGAGGTGGGTATCTCCGAAAACCCGATTTGTCCATCTGGGTATTGCTGGAGATCAGGTGAATCCAGCCATGGAAGGAGATAGGTATGTTCTGGAGTTGGATGTTGCAGTGAGAGTGGTGCACATGGCTTGTGCTCTGTGCCAGAGGGTGCAGGAGGGTTTGCTCTCTTCTGGGAGTGAGGAGGTGAAGTCTAAGGATGATGATTCTCCTGTTACTGTTGCAGGTATTGTTGTTTTGGGTGTTTCAATTGATGATTTTTCTGGTGTTTGGGTGTTTCTTGTTCTGTATTGGTGTAAGTGTAGAATTAGGGAGAGAGGAGCTGTGTGCATTGATTGTTGTTGTTGCTCTCTTGTTAGTGCATTTTAGGTTTTGACTGTAAAATCAGTGTTCTGGGAAATGTGGAATCTGCTGATTAGTTTTTGGTTTTTCTTTTATCTACTTGTGTTGTTGGTTGGAGGTGATGACATGTGCATTTGATTGTTTTGTTTCCCATAAACATTGAAAGCTTTTATGTTGTGATTTGGCAGTATTTAACAATGTTTTGAATATTGTATGATGCATTTGAGCCAGTCTAGTATGTATAAGTTATGTGGGGTTTCTGCTTTGTCGTTTAATATCTATCACTCGCGTCTTAGCAACAAAATCGTTTGGATCCTTGTTAACTTGGAGTTAAGTAGTGAACATTGTCCTTGAAGATGGTCTTGAGTTGGGCCATATAATCGCCACTTATGTCGGATATTTTTTCTGTACTGTCATTGCAGTAATAACCACTGTCTTGTACAATTGTTGATGTAAGAAAACATATATGACATAGTTATTAAGAGGTGGGGTAAGTCTATAATGCAGTCCTCTTCAATTCAAAATTGGGTGCTTCAATTGATGATTCGTCTGGTTTAGAGTGTTTCTAGTTCTGTATTGCTATAAGTATAGAATCAAGGAGGGAGGAAATGTATGCATGAATCGTTCTCTTGTTAGTGCATTTTAGGTTTGACCTATAAAAGTACAAGGTTGCTTATTTGGGGAAAGGGAGGCTGGTAGTGGTTGAAGGAAATGTGGCACCTGTTAAGTTATATAAAGGAAAGAAAGAAGTATTTTTTGAAAATTTATCCATTAGCATTGTTGATTGGTGGTGAGGGCATGTGCATTTCAAACGTTTTGTTTTCTATAAACATTGGAAATTCTTGTGTTGTGATTGGCAAAATTCAGCAATGTTTTGAACATTGTCGTGTGTATTTGTTCCAGCCTAGTATGTACAATGAGACTATGCTGGATTTTCTCATATCATTGTGACTCTGTGCCCTATTTTTAACATTCCTAACTCGCATCTTAGCAATGAAGTTGTTGAAATTCATATTCAGTACTGAACATGGTCATTGAAGGTGGTCTTCAGCTGGGCCGTATAATTGTCACTTAAGTCGGATTTTTCTTTATGGGTTCATAGGTAGGCTATCCCAACTGTTAATGTAACAGGACATATTGGACATGGTTATCAAGAGATAGGACTGTTTGTGCACTCAATATTCGTTTTTTTATCTTTTACTGTTTTCCAAGGTTCTAAAATATGCTAGGCGCTAGTCGGGCAGATAGAGACTCCGGGGATTAATAGGATTTGAATTTCTCTATTTTTAAATTTTATCAATAATTATTGTAATATATAGTGACTTTAATCCTACGTAATCTTTAATTTCTCTGTTTTTTGGCTGATACGCTCTGTGCTACTACTTAAACAGATTGGAGCGTACAAGCAACAGTTAGCTGGATACTCTCGGAAGTATTTGGCAGTCGAAATGTGTCTATTATAGCTGAAGAAGATGTTCAAACACTTTCCAGAGTCGATTCAGCTAATTTGCTAGCAGCTGTAGTGAATACCGTGAATGAATGCTTAGCAGAAGCACCAAAGTTTGGTCTTCGAGGTCCGAGACAAGTTCTCGGGACTTCACAAGTTCTCGAGGCCATCGGCCGGTGCAACTCAACCGGTGGCCCCTCGGGAAGACACTGGGTTCTCGATCCCGTCGACGGAACATTAGGGTTTATACGCGGGGACCAGTATGCCGTAGCGCTGTCCTTGATCGAAAATGGAAAAGCTGTTATTGGAGTTCTAGGGTGCCCTAATTACCCAATGAAGAAAAACGGACTAAATCACCATCATCAGTACAATCAAGCCATGTCAAAGCTGTCTCCGACAAATTCTGATTTGTGGGCGATCGGGTGTGTGATGTATGCAAGGAGAGGGAGCGGTGAAGCATGGATGCAACCGTTAGTTCGGGGAGGTAAGGAGCTAGAGTGGCCAAACTTTGCGAGGCGGATTCGAGTTTCTTCCATTGACGACCCTGCACAAGCAACTTTTTGCGAACCGGTGGAGAAGTCAAATTCAAACCAGGCCTACACGGCTGGGCTTGCTCAGAGTGTCGGTCTGAGGTGATATTACATAATTTCTTTTCACGCTCCTCTCACAAATTTATAGCTTAAATTATTCCATTCTCGTAAATGATTGCTCAGAAACTTTGTTTCACATATATCAAGAATGGAAATAAAGATTACGTAGAAGATTTAGGTAGAAAATGAATTTCTGAATGAAAATGTAAGTAGATTTGGAGTTCATCAATTATAATGCTGGAAAATGGCTAGAGGTTAATGGAAGTTTGGATCAATACTGTTGAATCACAACTATATCCCCTATTCTGACATTAGATATTAAAGGTTGATCGGGTTGAAATGAAATTTTAAGGGTGGAAAATGCCTTGTTTTATTGCATATTTCTTTGGACTTAAACGAATTTGTCGATATTTCTGTTGAATCTCTTTCCTACCCTAGAAGTTCCACGGAATAAAGAAATTTTAGATACCCTTCCTTCATAGAGAAAAGGTTTGTTCCAAGTCACAGCATAACCATCCTTGTCAATTCAATAACTTTCTTTGATATATATCAATATCAAGATCAATATTGCTAGACTTGTATATCATAGAAAGAACCTTAAGGTCCTCTGAATGTAATTGGAAATGAAAAAGAATAGTAGTGGAATCAAAATATAAACTGATTTTCTTAGTTTGTTCATGAACTTCAGAAGAAGAACAAGAAAAACAAATTACACAGGAAGACAAGAAATGCAAACTTGTCTTACTTTTCAGTATCGTTATTAAAGTTCATCCTTTAATGGCTAAAGGTTAGGGGAAGTTTTGATCGAAATGTTTTCCATGCAAGCGAACCTTGTAAATATGGTGGAAATATCTTAGCAGTTCGTTTACAGCATACTATAAGCCGATTTAGTTCTTGATTTTGCCTATTAATCTTATTTATCACTCTTATGACAGAAACAAGCCCTTGCGTGTATACAGCATGGTGAAGTACGCAGCAATAGCTCGGGGAGACGCCGAGATCTTCATGAAGTTTGCAAAAACTGGGTACAAGGAAAAAGTCTGGGATCACGCTGCGGGCGTTGTCATCGTGCAGGAGGCTGGCGGCGTGGTAACCGATGCCGGAGGGCGCCCCCTTGACTTCTCCAAGGGAATCTATCTGGAAGGTCTGGATCGAGGCATAGTCGCTTGCTCTGGCCCGACCTTGCACGAGAAAATGATAGGGGCCGTCTACGCCAGCTGGGATTCCTCCGGCCTATGAAGCCTATGAAGCGCTCGTTCTGGTATTTCTCAGACAACTATTTTTGTTGTTGACAGTCGCGATATATGCCGAGACCCAAAACCCTAAATCCTGATTTAGATAGGATGTGATGAACCCTAGACCTTAGATATTTTTTCACAACAACTATAGAGTTGAAGGTGGATCAGTTTAACTTCTTTTTTTGCATTTCTAGGCAATTTGACTCAGGCTTTAAGGTTTTTTCCAACTAGGTTTTGGTAAATCCTAAATGTGAAGAAATAAGGATTTTGATCTATTGATGGTTATCATATGAGTTATGAATTGTGATAGTGAAATGGAGCTTTGAATTTGAGCTGTTATGTTAATAGCAGTTACTTATTGGTTGGATTTGAAGTGTGTGATGGTGGATGACTTGAAGGATAAGGCTTTTAATATGGGTTTTGACTTTGAGGGTGTTCAGGTGAAAACTACACTTATGGTACTACCAATTTTGTAAAATAATTTATCTACAAATTGGGATTACAAAATTTGATTATATAAATTTGATTTACTTAAAAACTACGTTATTTAGAGCAACTCCTTGAAATTTTATATTTTTGTGTTTAAGGATTTTTAATTTTAAACCGACCTAAAACTCCATCCACATCCTTTTTCTAGGACATGCTACATATTATTATACAATAATTTTAATAAATGAAGAAGATTACGAAGGTACATTAACATTTAACACACTTTTAGGTCAAGTTCTCCAATATCTTACTCTTTAGGGATTAGCCAATTTTACGGAAAGGTTTCCTTTCAAAACTAGCCAACAACTTTCTTTTCTTCCTGAAAACATTCATAATAATATGTATAAACTTGGTTGAAACAAACTTGGTTGAAACATGTATTGTTTTGGAGAACTAAGTTGGAGATAGATGAATAATTTCTTTTAGGGTTTAGTCTTTATGATCTAGTGGTTTTGATCTCAAATATGTTTTTCTTTCCGGATCTACTGTGTTTTTTAAGTTGCTCATTTTAGGTGGTTTAGCTTCTGTTATTTTCAAGCTCAATTGAATCTTCCCTTAAGTATGGGGTGAACTGAGACACACCAAGAAGCGTAGAAATATGTGTTTATCGAATACCCCCGTGGGAGGGGGTTAAAAAGCATCGCTAACTGAGGTGCATGGGATCAAATGAGAGAATATTCCTCCCGAGGATAGTGGATTGGTGGTCGATTTAGTGTTATGTTTTTAGGTTGTTTTGTGTTTTGTTCGTTTAGTGATTGTCGATGTGTCCGACGTATACTTTTCTTTGTTTAGTGTGCCTAGTTTAGGTGGTCGGTGTATCTGACATGGGTACCTGGAGTAGTCTAGAGAGGTAGGGTGTTTTAAGGTTATTTTCTATTGTTTCTTTGTAAACTATATGCGGATGATGCTCGATTTTCGAGTGTAAAATTTTTCTCTCTTGTAATATCATTAATGAACATTTGGTTTGTTTCCAAAATAAATAAATAAAGATTTACATCAGTAGAATCGAATTATAATATATCAAAATTCAGTTTGAAATTTATTTGGCTCGAACTCTACTCAAATGAGATTGGCTTGAAAATGAATAGGAAAACTCAACTCGACTCATGATCAATTTGTGGGTTATCGGGCTTGGCCTGACTCGACTCATGATCAATTTATGGGTTATCGGGCTCGGCCCGACTCATTGGAATCTAAGGTTTGGGGTTGATGTAGAAGACATTGGGAAGATTCAAATTTAACATATTAGGTTTTGAGTCCAAAGGTCGCACTAAAATACAAATACACAAAACTCTATTTAAAAAAAAATACAAAGGCATTTTTGTCATTCTGCACAAAAACTAACTG
>JAYMTS010000270.1:0-11937 GCA_036898005.1 Geranium phaeum
TGCTGTACAGGTACACTTACTATAAGACAGTCTTTCACGCTGCTTTATATTCTTATGGCTATGTACTCATATCTCGCTGTTTGTGTTATTTCTCCAATTTCAAAAACACTTTTACAGATGTGGACACATGTGCACGTGTTCAAAATGTGCAAATGAGTTGGTTCGCGGAGGAGGAAAGTGCCCGTTGTGTAGAGCGCCCATTGTTGAGGTGATCCGAGCATACTCCATACTGTAGGAACTAGGAAGAGGTGAACGGATAGAGGAAGAATGAAAAAGAATGACTGGTAAGATGTATTATGCATTTGGGTTCAGAGGTTCTTTACATGAATGAATGAATGGGAAAGCTCCTCGGGTTTTTAACTCTGTAGAGTGTCCAGTTGTTGCTGCAGTCGTTTACTGATTATAAGAAATGGCGTGTGCAGTGTATTATTAATTAGAACAACAAATGATTATGACACAGTTGATTGATTCATCATTTATATGTAAATAAATTGTTAGATGGAAGATTCTTTTTCACGCTCTTGCCTTAGCCCCCTTATTCCTTAGATTCACAGTGAACCTTTGAGAGTAATAAGCAACTAAGTGCATCACAAGTCAATTCATTTTCTTTGATGGAAGCTAATGTTATTTTTCCTAATAACTCTCATTTGTATGTGGATTAAGCTCCATGCTTCTGCAATTTGGCTTCTTATTTCCAGTTATTAAAATCCGAACTATGTAAAAATTTGGACTGATGTTTGCGACATTTGAATTTTCCTGTTCTGATCAAAGGAGGGTCATGCAAAATTTCAAGTATGCAAGTGAGAACACATTACACATGCATGCAGCTTATGGTCGTAGTAACATTCTTTTTCCGCACTTTGAAGAATCATGTTTTACAAGATTAATTACCGGAGGCTACATTGACTGACTGCTCTCCTGAATAATACACGCCACTACAAATACTCAGCAGTATTATTTATTTTCTTCTTCTTCTTCTTCGTATAATGAATATGTTGTGAACTGGCGGGGAAAAGGAAAAAATGGGGTGTGGCTTAAGTAGAAAATGAGCATGTCACCCATTTGGATCATGAGAACCAGTTCCTTCTGGTTCCGGCATCTTTTAGCTTTACCAGGAGTTCTTCGCGCTCAGTCTCAACCTGGGCGTATTTGAGGCTCATGTGGAAGTACCGCTGCTGCAAATCCTTCAACTCTATCTGGAGTGCTGTTGATTGGTAGTTGCTTTCTTCCTTCTGTGCTGCTTCGTCTTCACTGTCCAACTTCTCTGGATCTTCTTCACCGTTATTTTCTTCCTTGGACAATAACCTGGACAAAATGCACAGTTAGAATAATTGCATATGGCCTGGCTCTTGCTTTCATTCCTTTTCTGATCAGTTTCTGCACTTGACTCTATGAAGATGCAAATAAAGCCAGCCAAGTGCAATTGTTAGATATGAGATTATGATTTCAGCTGACCTAATATTTACACCTATCAGCATCTTTAGGATGGACTTCATTTTGGTCCTAAATGGAATTAATATGACATTGACTCTATGGTTGAGCAATAGAAGAGGTAAGCTAAACAGTGACAAGGGAACTTAAAATAATACTGCAAACTTTCATCTATAGATTAAACTCTTAGATCAAAGATTGGTATAAGCAGAACTTAAAAGAGTATTAGTGGAACCCACCTCCTAAGTTGGACTTTGTACATGTCATTTGACTCCAAAGCCTCTGCTAGTTCTATCTCAAGAAGCTGGATTTTTGAAAGAGGATCAAGTCCTAACACTTGAGAACTTTCAGCATTATAGTCTTGTTGATTAGCGACCTGAAATGAATAAGATTGGAGCAGAGAAATCTTGAATCAGTAAAGCACAGTCTCGTTTTCTTTTATTAAAATCATTTGACCATCTAAAATACATAACACAAAATGGAATTACGGGAAACAATAGCTTTAATAACCTGTTGGTGGCGATGATCTGTGTCAAGCTCCTCTTGAATTAGCTGCAACACGCTTGTTTCGTCAGATGGCTTCTTGAGTTGCACGATGCTATTCTCTTTCTCCTGTCATAATAAGAAGTTGAGTTATAAGATCCCTGATTTGTTTTGGTTAATGATATTAAATAGATATGACATAAAACAAGCCATGATGATGATACAGACCAGCGAAAGGTTTGATTCATCGTCGATGACAGAAGCGTTTCTGGCTTTGCATTCCGGACAAGGAGTAAGACTTGCACTGCTGAACTCATCTTTGCCTGGTCCTAGTCCCATCTTGTTTTCTATCCCCTCTTCAGGAGCTTGAGATATTTTTAGGCACTCTCCGTTTTCTTCCTCAAGGGATTTTATCTTCCTTTGGAATTGGCTATTCATTCTCTTTAGCCGGGCCAGCTCGTTTTTCAGCTCAGCCTCCTGGGCGTTAAGTGCGTCTCTTGCAGTTAAATCTCCCTCCAGTCGCAAAACCTTTTCCTCGAGCAAAACTTTAGTGCACCAGCTGTCCTCCAATTCAGTCACAGCCTTCTGCAATGCAGATATTTTCTGTGCAAGTGAAATATTCTCAGACTTCAGTTCTTCATAATCTCCTGACAATTCCTTACGTGAAGCCTCTACTCTCTCATTTTCAAATTTAGTCTCGTCAAGTGATCTCTTGAGCGCCAAAACTTCATCCTGGAGCAGTACTATTTTCTGCAATTGAGCCTTGAGATCAGACATTTCTTCTGCTTGCTGCAGTCTCTCATATTGAGAAGATTTGAGTTTTATCTCAAGTCCTCTGACGACATTTTTATATTTCATTTCATTGGACTTGGCACCTTCAAACAAGCCTAGTAATTTTTCATTGTCACCCATCATAACCTCCTGGTTTTGCTTGGAAGCTGCGATCTCTCCCATCAGCCCTAGTATTTTCACTTCAGTTTCTGTCTGTAGTGCATCGAGCTTTCTGTCAGATAATCTAAGTTTTCCTTGAACTTCTTCAAGGGTAGCTTGAAGAATAGCTTTATCAGCACGCAAACAAGATACTTCAAGTATAGCTTCTGTTCTCTCCTTTTCATCATCAGTTGTAGATATTTGTTCAATTAGGTGAGCAACCTCCATTTGAAGGTTCTCAACTTCGACTGTTTTTTCCAACATCTGAGTGAATAGGGCCTCTTGCTGAATCAATTTCTCTTTATGACCTTTATTGTCGAGAATGAGAGCATCCAGTTCTGAATTTAGAGCTTTCTCCTTCAAGGCAATTTCTTCCAGCAGCGATGGAATTTTTTCTTCACAAGCTTCAACATCCCTTGAGAGACGAGTCAAAATATCTTGTGATTCCTTCATTTCAGCTTCCAAGACAGTACAATGCTCATGTAACTCTATGTTTTGTTTCCTTAGCTCTCCATTTGACTTCTGAAGCGAGCTGCATTCTTCTATGAGATTCTCAGCTGTAGCTTGCAACTTTGGGTTTGCCATTCTCAGATATTTGCATTCTTCTTGAGATTCCAACCACAGATTTTGAATTTCCTGCACCTTCTGTTTCATATCAACCTTTTGTGCCTCTATTTCGCTTTCCAGTCTTTTTATCTCATCCTGGAGATGAATAGCATGAGATTCTGACTTCTGTAGCTCCAAACGACCAGACGCCCTTTCATCAGTCAAATACCTAACTTGTGCTTCCAGGCCAGATATCCGCTCTGATAACTGTACATTTTCTTCTTCTAGTTCAGACAAATGAACCTCCAGTTCATGTTCACTATTTTCTCGCTCCGATGATTGCCTTTCAAGTGTCTTGTTAGCTGAAACCTGAGAATCCATATTACTATTAAGTACTGCCATCTCATTGCGCAAATCATCCAAGCAATTGGAGGTGATGTCGCCTTCTCTTCTCATGATTTTGATATTTTCTTCCAGCTTGCATTTCTGTTCCTGAAGTTTAGATATCTGATCTTCTAAATCTCCTTGGCAATGTCGTAGGGCCTGAGCCTCTTCCTCCTTCAGAATATTGTCAGCCTTGAGCTTGTCTACCACAGAAATTTTTTCCAACAGCTCCTTCCTCAGATCCATAACTTCAGATTCTGAGTCCACATGCAGATTATTGACTCCCTGGCTGGTACTGCATAGACTATCTTCTGCTGAAGCATAACCCTCCACTTCATCAACATCTATCACTTGTGCCTGGACCACTTCTTCACTACATTGAAGTTCATTATGGCATGCCGTAAGACTTGTGTCGAATAATCTTTTTAGCTGGATAAAGCTGTTCAAGATAGCCTCAAATTGCTGCTTTTGAAAATCTGCAGCTCTTGAAATTTCCAAACCATCATTACATTCACTATTTACTGATGAATGAAGAGAATACCGTTGCTTCTTGATGTTGTCTCCATATTGTTGGAGCTGTTCATCTAATTTGGAGAATATTGTGGCCATGGCAGCATCATGTGATTCATTATTTTTTATTTCTGTACAGACATCCACCAGATGGTTGTCTCTCTCAGTTTCCTTCCCTACATAACATTCTAACTGCTGCTCAAGTGCAGAAATCTCCATTTTCTGCTTCTCTTCTTTGGCATGACATTTTGAGAGATCCCTCTCAAGCTGATCAGCTTTATCCTTGAAAGCTTGCAGCTGGATCTCAAGGTCAGCACACTTATTCCCAAGATCCATGCACTGAACCTGTAAATGATTTGCAGAAACTTCTTCAATGAGGATTTCTTTCTTCTGCTCCTCTTCACATTCAGAGGTAGAAGGATGATTATTTTCTAGATGCTCATTTGCTGAAGAATTAGAAGAGGTGCCACATTGTGAAATAACAGTGCTTGATTCTTTGAGCTTAAAAAGAAGATTTAAGTTTTCGTCTGTAAGCTCATTGCAATCTCTCTCAAGCTCCTGCACCTTCTGCCTTAGAGCTTCTACTTCTTTGATTAGATTGCAGTCACCTCCATTTTCAGAATTATTTTCCTTGAAGCCTTGACAATCAAGTGTTTTGAATAACTTCGATTCCAAGTTGATGATTTCTTCCTCTTTTGCAGCTAATTTATTCATCCATTCTGTCTCACAGTGCACTAGATTTTGAGACTTCAGATTTCTTTCAACTTCTATCTCTTGATTTTTTTCCTCAAGAGATTTTTCCAGAGATCGAATTGTACTCTCCAAATGCTCTTGTGATTCCTGTAACTGCTCTATCTGAAGCTTTAGAGTTCTGTCATCCTCTGGATCGCACTTGTTATCATCTTCAGATTCGGATTTTGTTATTGAAAGACTGGCAATCTCCATTTTCTGCTTGTCTACAGTCAGTTCCAGTTCCTGAAGAATGGAAACAAGCTCAATGTTGGACTCCTGGGATTTCTTCAGCTGTAAGGCTAAATTGGCATTTGATTCTCGGTGAAACTTCAGCTCATCTTCCAATTCCTTCTGAATATCATCCATATCTTTGGTTTGAGACTCTGTCTTATCAGTAGCAGTTTGCTTTGCTGATGACTCCCCCAACAAGGATTTTAATTGTTCAATTTCCCGCTTCAAGCCTTGACTTGCTATCTGTGATTCTGAAAGCTCCATCTGAAGAGTGGCTTGGTGCTTTGAATGGTCAGATATTTTCTTCTGCAACTTTTCCTGATCAACTATTAACCTTCGAGCCTTTTGTTCCCACATCCTTGCTTCTGCCTGAAGCTCCTCATTTCTGGCTTCTGTAGCTTCTAGGACCTCTTTAGATGAATAAGCATTTTGTAAAGGTGAAGTATTAGCAGCCCGAGGAACTCGATTTGAGTTCTCTCTTTGGTTCTGGCCACTGGAATTGAACTTTGAATTGAAGGACACGTGATTAGATCTAGAGGAATCATTGTAGGAATAAGAACCGTAAGGAGAACCATTTTGAGAGCCAGTTGAGTCTTGTCTTCCAATCAAATTATTTGTTGCCCCGCCTCCTAAGCTCCTTCGAGGGGATAAAGTTTCCCTGCCAAGAGAATCCTCTACATAGTCAAAGCTATTTCGTGATGCTGTGAAACTAGGGTCCTGCAGCAACAAGAGAAGGGTTCATCATCACTAGAGCACAAAGGAAACACAAGAAATTGAGTATATAGTATCACAGAAACTCAATCCCTGGTAGGCTAGACTAATGAGTTTAAGTCAACTAATTCCAAAAGAAAATGTACTGTGACCCACATTATGGTTCAAAATAGCCTAGATTTACAATGAGTGAAACTCATTACCTTAGGGGTCAAAATTTGAATTTAATAAATGAAGCCATGGATGCCAAATTTTGAGCATTACAACAAAGCATCGTCGCCTGTCTTTATGATTCACAAATTAAATGCAAAATATTCTTGATATAACTAACATTAAAAGTAAACATGCTGCATTTTAACTGTAGTAATAACCAGTCAAAATGCACTAACCAGCTTCAGATTGCACATTGAACAGAAAATTATTCTATATTATGTACCAACATAGTAACTAATCGGTAAAGAAAGCGGTGACCATACCCTGCTAGAAAGTTCTCCAGGAAGAGACGTACTGTCGAAACGGTTACTAGATGAAGACCCAACACTCCTGGTGAATGTACTATCAGATACATCTGATTTGCTTTCCATGTCATCACAGTCATCACTCCCATCCTCTATATATGAATTTGTATCCTTCCACTCCTCGTCCCTTTAAAAGATTCAGTAACTTATTTATGAGCCCATAACTTATCTATCATATCAGAAAATTAATCATTATAGTACAAACCTGAGTTTTGTTCGTGGTGTCAAGCACTGAACTTTCACCTGCAAAAAGGAAGAGAGGCAAAATATGGCATAAGAATAGGTGATAACCAAATAAATTATCAGCTTCGAATCAAATGAGCATTTGGTAGGTAAAGGAGAAAAGGAAAGCAGCAACTACAGTTCCTGGTTGAGAACTTTTCCATTTGCATGGTTTATAGGATTTCTCAGAACTTTAAAGATCCCATGAACTTATTTGTTATTTTAGCATGTCATCTAATTCAATCCAAGGTAACTTGAATTTGATGGTCAAGAAGCACAAAGAATATGCATTCTTCATTTCTTCTACATCTTTCATGCTTTGAACACGGATGCTAAATATGTAAGATAACTAATCTGTTGGTCACTACTAGAAAATACGGGTGGGAATCATGAATGAATGTATAATTAATAGGATGAGTAAGCAAGCAGTACTTTCATATGGTTGAAAGTGCAGAGTTTTGGAACCATGTAAAGAGAACCAAATAGAAAGAATGAAGTAAGTTTCATAAGGGAGATATACGAGGATTCTAGATCTGAAGACCAAAAGAGGGAAATTCATTTCAACATATATGCAGAGTATAACTGTAAATGTAACAAATAAAGCACTATATTGTGAATACTTATGTTCTATGTTCACATGTTCTCAGCTTATTTTATTTATACTGCAAAAAAAGCTTGTAAACTGTAGTGTTAGGAACAAAACTGGGGACAGGAAGACAGCTTACTTGTAAGGTTGTTCCATAGCTGCATCTCTTTAATGGTAATGAGACAGGAGTTGAAGTTTTTGAGCTAGTGTAACTTGCCAAGTTTATTGTAGCCTCTCCAAGTATGGCAGATCTAGCTGATCCCTAAAGCAACAATGCCATCAGAATTGAAAATGTAAATCAACTTATATAAAACCTAGACAAATCTTCAACAACAAATAACAGCAAAGTAATTGATTAGGCACCCTACCATGGACACAACGAGCTTAAAACAGCGCTCTTCAGTCTCTTTGGAAGCATCATCTTGGGGAATCCAAATCGACTCTGTCAAAGTCTCCGTCCATCGACAAATCCCGTTCCGCACTGATGCTTTGCCAGATTTGCAGGTAGTTTTCCCAGTTTCAACAGAGATGATAGACACAAAAAGCTTGTCCCATCCTTTTGGTACCTACATTACAAAATCCATGCAACAAACCAAATGAAGAGAAATAAATATGTAACAAGCTAACAACTAAGATTGGAAAATAATAACATAATAAGATGATATACTTGTACAAGAAAGACAATAACCCAGAGAAATTACAGAGATATCAAACCTTTACACATGTTTATTGCACACAATGTTTGAGTAACTAGAGAGATATAGCATATTACACGATATAACCACTAAAGCATTCACATCAGCACATACATCTCATCTCCTTCAACAAGAAAAGACTCACAACCATCCAAGAGATTCTTTAATTGTCTGCTAGGAAAACAATTGTGTGATCTGTCGGGCTCCATAAAATATCAATCTTAGATTTTACTCAAAATCAATTAGCAATAAAGGAACTCAGGTGGTTAATTAAATTTACAGATATAAGATATTAATTACCTCCAACCACATCAATTTTCTTATCCAAAACCTATAATATAGCTCACTGCAGATTTACATCAAATCTAGAAAAATGAAGTTTAACATTCAATAAATTAAGCAACGAGAAACAGCAAGCACATCACACCGTCCATATCTATCATGTGAAATCACAACCAGCATAAGTCCCGTGACAATTTTACACAAACATTTATATATGCATCAATGCATCATATGTATGTATGTAATGTATGTGTGTGCACATTGACATGAAGTTAAGGCGATTCAAGCTGCAATGAATTGCATATGCAAATACTTACAAATCTGGAGCAGATTTGAACTAGAAACAGAAACAACGGAGCTGATGTTAACAATGGAACAGCAGATTCGAAGACAGTAGAGCGAAATGACGAAGAACGAAGAACGGAGATGTTACCTGCAGAGCTTGGAAGGTGGAGAAATTGAAATCGAATCGGTCGCCCAATCTATCAGACCTGTGCTTGTGAAGCCTGAACATTTCGATTACCTCGCCGAATCCTCCACTTTCTCCTCAAAATTTTCTCGAGAAAGTGACGGATCAGATCGATTCTCAAGCTCTCAGCGTGTCACAGACTCACTGACTTCACATGCTCTGTGTTTTTGTGCTCTCGCTCGCAACAATGTAGAGTGGTGATGGTTGCGAAGTGTCTGTGTGGGCGTTGGTTGTTATTTGTTACTTTCTCGTGGACTATTTTTCAACTTCTTTCTCTGGTTTTTCTTCTTCACTCCCACCCTCCTACTTTACTATATTTCTCATTTAACCCCTCATCTCTTTTTTAATTATGATTCTTTTCGCTTTGTACCCACTTTTTCTTCTTTTTTACTTTACTCAAAAGTATTCCATACGAAATAAATAGTAGTTGCAGTACTATTATATAAAATATTTTAACGAGAAAAACAAAACAATAACTCAAATAAATTAAATTATAAGGATGGATAGAGTTGTTGCGTTCGTCCAACTGAACCAATATCTTTCAATTTAAATTTCTTTTGCTTCAAAAGTTAGTTTGAAACAAAATAATCATCATTCACACCCATTTAGGAACTTAAAAATTATGTCTGTCAAATTCAAAGTAGTTTGTGAATTGTGATCTTAAAAAAAATCACACAACATTAATTCATTGAAGAGATAAGATGTTTTGAACTCTTTTATCTCTTGAACATTCTTAAGATAACCACTCACTTAAATGTGTAATTACTAGAAGTGTTCATTTCATGCACATAAATATAGGTGTCATAATTGACTTTAAAATGGGTAGTAACATAACATGGAGTTGATATTACTATGTGGTATTTATTAAATTTGAGAAATAATTTGGTGAGTATATATATATATATAAATACCCACAACCTGAAAATTGAAAATAGAGGAAAACAATAGAAATTAATGAGAGTGAAAGAGGTGGGTGGTGGAAGTTTCTTTGCAAATTGGCATATAATTGATAGGCAAGTTACATGTTCCCTTTATATATATATATGAGAAGATGTGTCATGGGCAAGGCTTGACTTTATGTCCCTACCTTCACATGCTCACATGCTACACTATGCCCTACCAAATACTCCACACATCCATACATTTTATTTTTCTTATAAATATTTATCATAATTTGTTTCCTCAAATATTTTTTATCATAACTTGCAAGTTCACCAACCATAGCTACTCAACCAACCTTACAAAATCTTGTGACCTCAATTTTTCCAATACATATGAGTAGGAATTAAGGCAACATTTGTATGGATGAGTTAGGTGTTTTTTTTTCCTTCTGGATCTTTATTGTTTGTCTAATTTTTGTTTTGATTATAATATATAATTTGCATATATGCACAAATGGTATGGTGCAGGATATGCTATAACACAATTATAATTGAATCAAATGTATTTCGACTATAAAATATATTTTTAAGTTCAAAAATTCATTTTTACGAAGAGATAATATTGTTCTAATTGATTCACAAGATCACACCGATACTGGTTATATTAAAATTGTTTTTCATATATGAATGAGTTTTTCGTTAGACAACAAGTCATTCGGTCCGTGTATCATTTGGTGACAAAACAAAACATTTCAATATAAACAAAAAAGAATAGGCACTTATACTCATTAATCACGTAACTATCCAATGGTTATAACTAACGTTTGTTTGACCAACTGATTAAATACTTTAGCTTGAATTCTAAGAAATATATATAAGATAAAGTCTCGTTGTATTATCTAATTATCCTTCTAACACTGTTATTTTCTTTCAACTTATATTGAGTTGTTTCTCTCTCTCTGTAAATTGAACCCAAATCATGATATACACAATTTGCACCTTCTTTTCAACGCCACCCAATCCCAAAACTTCGAATCATTTTCTCTTATCCATGAACAGTTCTTTCTTCCTCGTCATGGTAGTATTTTGTGCAGTGGAGAAGGGGAAGGTTACAAAAGAAGGCAATTACATTAAAGACACTTTAATGCAACAACCATGACTATGAGGCCAAAGTCACATCTTTTGCTATGATTCTTAAATGGAGTAGGAAGCAATACCATTTTTATGAATATTAATTGACAACAAAAGTAACTAATTTTCTTGTAAAAAGCAACACTATATTAAATTTAAACAACTTCTTGTGATGACAAGGGCAATCCGAGTTTGAACATATGATATTTTGAAAAATAAAATCACACTCCAAAAAGTCGACCACGAATGTTGGGAAGTTGACTTGTAAGAGTAAAATCTATGGTCAAAGAAATAGGAATGAATGGTAAAGTTTGTGAAAATGAGGGATCATTTATGGGGTCTCGCGTCGGTGCCTTTAGGAAACTTCAATTTGTCAATTAATTGAAGATTTAATTTGAGTGGCTGTAGGTGAGTGCTAAGTTGTGATTAATCAATTTGAGGTCTTAATTTAGTCATATTTCATTTTAATTATCCGCCAACAAAATCGGCAAATTCCTCCTCCACCAATTGCCATTAGTTGGTGTGGTTGAGTCTTAGTCTTGTATGAAACCATGAAAAAGAACCGTTTACTTAAAACCAACGAGTCTTGCCGTTGTTTGCTCGGAGTTGTGTTTTACGTGTCGCTTTCTTGCTTCTTAGAATTTCTTTCTTATGTTTAGAGGATTTTTTGTTTCGGTATTAGTGCTGTTAGAATTTTATTTGTTAAATATGATTAGGAATGGTTGTTTTGGTTAGTAATTATAGTAGTTTGGTGGTCGATTTGTTGCCGGCATGATTTTCTAGTTTTGTTTAGTGAATAAGTTTGAGTGTCTTAAGTTCTGCATGTTTATCGTTTCTTTTGAAATTGTACGCGATCGATCTCGGATTATTGGGTGAGAATTTATCTCTTTTGTTTTTTAAATGATCAATCAAGGGTGTGCTTTGAAAAAAAAACTTGTTTCACAAGATAAGGACTCGAAATTCTCACTTGGACAAAATGGTTATTAAAACAATTTTGAATATGCAACTAGTCTTAACGTTGTTGTATAATAATAAAGAATTAGAAATTAAGTTGAAGGAGAGATGAGAAGCCATTCTCTTATATCCATCACCAAAGGAGCGGAAACATTATCAAACAAAATATATACAAAAAGTATTTTATTTTATTCTCTTATATATTTTAAAACTCAATGGGCACGTGTTAGAATATAAAATT
>JAYMTS010000271.1:0-11923 GCA_036898005.1 Geranium phaeum
CCCGACATGACTCCAAAGGTCTCTGTCCGCCATTATAGCGTCGTGCGACATTTACAACCTTGATTTGTATGTACTAAAAATGGAATACTACTGTTTAAAATAAAGGTGCGGTTTTTGGAGTATAGGGCTTATTTGTAGAGATTGACTGAATTGTATTATTAAGATTTTTTTATAACGGTTCATGCAATTTCTTCAGCCAGTTGAGGTGCATGCTGTGGAAATTCGACAGACTTTTTAGTGGGAGGCCAAGAACAACTGAGAGATGTGATTATAGAAATTGACTGCCAAAAAGTGACTACGACTATTTAAAATGTGTTTGCTAAATTTGCTTTATATAAGTCAGCTTGGGACTCAAATAAAGTGTTTATCACGTAAAATCTTCTGACTCATGTCAGTTGTGGTAGCGATTGTTTAGTCTCATAAAACTTAGTTTTTTTTAAAAAAAATATTTTCCAAATAACTATATGATCAACATTTGACTTTTGGCTATAAAATATCTACTAATCTCTAAAATAATTTCAAAGCATCCTTAGTTTTAATCTTTGTTTTTATGATACAAAAGTATTATTTAGATAGCAGAACAATTGTTTTAGATTGACCACAACACAAGTACAATAAAGAGAAAATATGCGAAGATACTTCACTTTCAAGTCGGAGCTGTAAAGAGCAGACATAATTATATAATATGTCATTAAATAACCCCACAAATAACAAATTAAAAGGAACATTAAAAAAACAGAAACTAAACAAGTTGTTCTCGTCCATCGAACCCAAAATCATCACATTTCAATTAGGCTAACGACTCTACAAAGACAGGCACTCCAACTTGAACCGCCAATTTAATTGACAAGATCCGAATTATTTGGATATTCCGTGGACCGACATATATACATCACGTGATCTATATCAATTACTCCACCCAAACACGTGACTGCATGAACGGTCCATCGCTTCCGGTACAATCACGACGCAATAAATATCATAGAAAACGATAAAACACAAAAAAGCACTAATTGATCTTCGAAATCTGTTCACAGAAAGCCACGTGGCAGAAAAACCACCTTCTCTACTCTTCTTCACTCACTCTCTCAAAACCATTCCTCCTCCGAATTTCAAGCTCCTTCACGTTCCTCAAAAGCTCCAAACACCAAAAATCGCTCTCTCTCTCGCTTAGCTCTCGTTCTCTGCGACGACGACGATGGATTCGATGCGCGCGACGAGCTTCTCTGCTTCGCCGTCTCTGCAGAGGCGGTTCTGCGTGAGTCACCGCCTGAGGCCGAGGTTCTCCTCTTTTCTTCTCCGCGATCGCGGCTTTTCTGGGCGGAGACCGAGCGTTTCTGCTCGGAGGCGCTCTTCTCCGATCGTCCGCGTCTCCTCCACCGCCGGAACGGCGAGGTATTGTTGTTCGTGTTGCGATTTCGCGGTTTTGCGAGTTTTGGATTCTGGTGGTTTGAGCTCGGTTTCTGTTTGTTTTGGTTGATTTGTGACTCGAATCTGTAATGCTGATTGTGTCTGGTGATTTGAGCTCGATTTCTGTTTGTTTGGTTGATTTGTGACTCGAATATGGAATGTTGATTGTGACTGGTGATTTGAGTCCGATTTCTGCTTGTTTGGTTGATTTGTGACTCAAGTTCGTAATGTTGATTGTGTATGGTGATTTGAGTTCGATTTATGTTTGGTTGATTTGTGATTAGAATCGGTAATGTTGATTGTGTTTTTTGGTTTCTGTGAATTTGTGTAGGAATTTGTAGAAATGTGATGTGTTAGGGAGGCAAATTGACAGGAGAAAGAAGGAATTGGAAATTGATTTTGTGTTTAAACTGTTTTGAATTTTGATTAATCAATAAATTTTATAAGGAAATCCTAATGTATTGATGTGTTTAGGAGGCCACATAGAGAAATAAATATCTGAGGCATGTAGATCATGTTTTGTTTGTTTTCAGCTGTTTTTTTGTGGCTCACGTAATGTGCATATTGAAATGTGATTGGATTTACATTTTGTTTGAAGTTCTCGTTATTTTTTAAGAGAATCGTGTAATATGGTGCTGTTTGGGTGTTCCATTTCCAGTAATGGATTGTTTATGATTTACGGAAAGTGTGATTTGTAATGCAATGCAACATGCCGTCATTGATTTATGTTGGACATGGTGTAGTTTTTATGGAATTGTTAATAATTGATTTCTCATGCCAGAGAGGAAGACCAGGCGAATGTGAAAACGAAGTCAGGACGTGTGCTGCTAAATTTTCAACTGGATCACCAGGTTAATTATGGTGAACATGTCGTGGTATTTGGATCGGCAAAAGAGTTAGGGTCGTGGGAGAAGAGCGTGCCTTTGAATTGGACAGAGAATGGGTGGGTTTGTAATATGGATCTAAAAGGTGGTGAGTCTATTGAGTATAAATTTGTTATTGTGGGGGAAGACAAGAGCATGAAGTGGGAAAGTGGAAATAACCGAGTGGTGAAACTGCCCAATGGAGGGAGTTTCAGGACGGTATGTCGATGGAATGCGACCGGCGACAACGTGAAGTTGTTGCCTTTGGGATCGGACGAAATTGGTGAGCTAACAGAAGCTGTACGTGGCAGTGGTTCTGCAGTTGTTGACACTGCTACATCTTTGGAGGTGGAGAAGAGTCCTTTTGCTGGCCAGTGGCAAGGGCATGATATCTCATTCATGCATTCAAATGAGCATGGAAACAGGGAATCAGAAAGAAGATGGGACACTTCAGGTCTTGAAGGGTTGGCTGTGCGGTTGGTTGAAGGTGATCGAAATGCAAGGAATTGGTGGCAAAAGGTATATATTGTGTACCATATTTTGTTTGCAATCTTCTGCAAGAAAGGAAATAAGATGCTGATTACTACTTTCTACTCTTTGAATTCACACAATTTCTTTGCCTCACCATTTATATTAGTTTGGTATGCTAATATATATTTCCTTATTCAGACTAGCTATTGTTTCTTTTCAAAATAATTGAAAAATATTTGTATATTTAATTGGATTCCTGAAGATGTCATGAAGACTTTATTGTACAATTTGTTACAATGTATGGGCTATCAACACTATTAGTATTATGAAAATAATCTTATGTATCCCAAGTTGGATATGCTATTAAAGCTACTTACAAGTTTCTGTATATGCTTATCTTATATTGGTAAAGCTTGAAGTTGTACGTGAGCTACTCGTTGGAGACCTGCAAAGCAGAGATCGCTTGGAAGCTCTTATAATTTCTGCTATATACCTAAAGGTTTTCCTTATAACATTTTCTTATTGTTGGTGTGTTCAATTTGTTTTCCTATGCCTTTCTTAGATTTAGTCATATGCAGTGGATAAATACGGGGCAAATTCCCTGCTTTGAGGGTGGAGGTCATCACCGGCCGAACAAGCATGCTGAAATTTCAAGACTTATATTTCGTGAATTGGAGCGAATTTCCTGTGGAAAAGATACTTCACCTCAGGTGGTCCCCCAGTTAATTCTTATTCTTTGTACTTCTTGTTATTTTGGGTTTTTACATACCATCATCATCATCACTGCTATTGAAGTAGTATCTTCATTATGGCTAACATATTATTACTAATAAATGGTACTCTACTAAATCCATTTTGGTATGTCGTTAACACCCACACACTTTAAATTGAATACTTTTCTTCGGGGTCAAGCCCCATGTAACGACAAAATATACATTTCTTTTGAGCTTGATATTTGATCTTTACTTCTAACATGTCTTAATAACCACTGATTTATTTTGAAACATGGTATTAGCAAATTTCCCATTAGCTTCTCCCAGCCATTATAACAGGTATAGGAATCTATATGATTAATGATAAAAATGAGATCCCTTATCAGCGTGCTTTGCTATTTGACTACAGATTTAGACAATCTGTGATAAGAGCAAGTTTTCGGGGAAATACCTTTTCAATTTTCCAAATAAGTCAAAACATATCTTCTTTACTTAACGCCATTGAGTAACTGAACACTTGAGTCAGATAAAAAAGGTGGTAATTAGCAAACACATTCTTTAAATGCGAATTTTAATAAACTAAACAGCTGTATTACAATTTTCCCCCTTTCGTGTTACTTCTGTTATTATATTTTCTTATCAGCAGAGATATTGGCTTATATATGAGCAAACCTGCTTCTTCTAGTAACTTGGTTAATCCCATATGTTGCAGGAACTACTTGTCATCCGGAAAATACATCCATGTTTACCGTCTTTTAAGGCAGAATTCACTGCGTCTGTTCCACTAACTCGCATTAGAGATATTGCTCACAGAGGTGACATCCCTCATGACCTCAAGGTTATACTTCATGCTGGACTTGTTGAGCTGATTACTATTTAGTAAAATAACTTTTATTTATATTGTATGACACTTTCACATTGCAGCAAGAAATCAAGCATACGATACAGAATAAGCTTCACAGAAATGCTGGCCCAGAAGATCTGATTGCAACAGAATTGATGCTTGCAAGAATTACTAAGAATCCTGGAGAATACAGTGACGCATTTGTGGAACAGTTCAAGATATTCCATCGTGAGCTAAAAGATTTCTTCAATGCTGGAAGGTTTGATATATGAACTTAATCATTTTGCAGGCATTTTGATTGCCATATCATCACAAATTGTCCGTTTACGTCTACAAACTCGTATATAACTATTGAAATATAAATCTCACATCGAATAAACATTAGAAAAAAAATCAAATATAAGGACATGGGCCGCACCCAACTAATAAGTTTGACCTTTTTAGTTGTGAAGTTCGATATATGTTCCCCAAATTAAAAATTATGTAGGGTATCTTTTTCACGGTTTATTGTGCTTGTGGTTCACTATGATCCAGATGTAGAAATCCAATCCTACATGTAAGAGGAGTATACCTTTTAGTAGTGGAGCTCGATCCAATATATGTAGACCAATTTAGAATTTCTACAATTACAACACATTAAAGTCCACCAGAGTCCTCGGGAAGAGTTATATTGTGCATGGCATGCAAATAAATTTCTAGATGAATGGTCATAAACAGTGAGCTGAGTTTAACCAATAAGTTACCTCACATATTGAAGTTCTAAATTCCCAATTTTGGAGATTGATTTAATATCAGGCAGATACAATCTTCATAATTTTTTGTTTCCAGGTGGCTTATTTTTAATTTGGATGACCAGACATCTATTGTTAATTCGTTTTTTACAGCCTTACTGAACATCTTGAGTCTATTAGAGAATCCTTGGATGAAAGAGGCTCGTCAGCTCTTAATTTGTTCTTGGAGTGTAAGAAGGTAACATGGTTACCCTTCAATCTTCTTAATTTTCATCTATGAATATGGTTTCAAGTCTGAACTTGGTTTACTGTATCAAATTTCGATGTATTTTCCATTGCTAGTTAAAGCTTCTGATAGCTGTTACATATTTGATGAGCTAGTATTTACTGTATATATCTATTAAAATGTAGGGTAAATGTCTATCCTAGTCTTGTATTTGAAAATTGAGGAAATGGAACTTCCTTGTCAACTGGGGTCTCCCAACATTTCTCATGAAAGTTGTACTTTGTGAGTTACTTATACATCAGTTTTTATCTTAAATTGCTCTAGTTGTCTAATTAATTGGAGATTCAGAGTAATTTTTAATGTATATCTAGACAGGAATTTTTTCTCTCTGTTATAATGCCTCTGTCCATGAAAGCAAAAACGTTGCCATTTTCATCAGTACCAGTTTAGTTTGGACCCTGTTTTATGATATCGTTTGCAAAAGATGATGATTGGTCGTGTTTTGTTATTTCTAGAGTTCGGACAGTGATAGTAAAGCCACCCATCAGTTAATCAAGACACTGGAATCTGCAACTGCTCTGAGGGAAATACTAGTAAAAGGCCTTGAAAGTGGTCCTCTCAATGATGCCCCCGACACTGCAATTGCTATGCGTCAAAAGGTGAGCTTATCTTTAGTAGTTCATCGACATTCATTGAAGTAGAGATTTTCTTTTACGTAGAAGTTGATGGTTTGCTTCACTATTTTTTGTTTGTTACAGTGGCGTCTTGCTGAGATTGGTATTGAGGACTATTCTTTTGTTCTTCTAAGCAGGTAAATCAATTTGCAGTTTAATTACACTGTTCATAGATTATGGATATTGATGGACATTTTCACCGTAAGTTCTTTTTGGTGCCCTTTTTTTATCAACGAAAAGAAATATTATTGGACTTATAAAAAAAGTACATATAAGAACTAAAACATAGCCTAAGCTATGACGAAGGGTTAGCCAACCAGAACATACATAAATAGCCTATAGCCAGTAGAGCCGGATTTAAAAGTGGATTAAGATTATTATACTATTTGTCAGGTGCTTTTAATAAGACAAGCCTGGTATTGTCGTTATTCTGATGATGAAAAGAATGTGAAGTATTTTCTGGTTGTCACAATTGGTTTTTGAAGGCAGAAAACTGTCATGTACAAAATATCCATCGTATATGAATTCAAATGGTCATCCCAAATGCCAAGAATTTTTATGCAAGCACTTGTAGTTTCTTTATTTGGATATTGACGTACCTTAAGATAGCTAACAAGTTTGAGGAAAGGGTATTGGAAAAGCTGCTAAATTTTTGCAAATTTTTATTGCACATATTGTGTACTTTCTGTGCATCATAATTGTATCACGTGCCATAATTATATTAATGTGGTCCGTCTAATGCATGTATTACAAATTTGCTGTACAGCTAGTTATACAGTTGATTATTCACATGAAATCATTTTCTAGAATATACATGCTGGTTTTGGTGCCAATGAAAACCTTGGCCTGATTTAATTTCCTGTCAATTATTAGTTTTTTCATTGTAATATAGAGTTGAATTTGTACTGGATTTTAACTTATTCTATTCGAAACAGATCTCTAAATGAGATTGAAGCTAAGGGAGGAGCTCGCTGGCTCACAGACAATGTGGACTCAAAGAATGTAAGCGCTTGGAATGATCCTTTTAGTGCCCTTATTGCTGGTATTGGCCAACTGGGGTTCTCTGGATGGAAACGAGAAGAGTGTTCAGCTATTGGCAATGTGCTCCTCACGTGGCAGGAGAAAGGTTTGTTAGAAAAGGAAGGTGAGCTCCTAATAACTTTACACCATTGGACTAATTTGTTTTTACCATTTTAGGTGTGTACTACTCATGATATAATTTATCTGGTGTTATTCTTCATTATAAAGGTAGTGAAGATGGCAAGACTATATGGGGACTAAGACTCAAAGCTACTCTCGATAGATCAAGGAGATTAACTGAAGAATATTCTGAAGCACTTCTCCAAATATTTCCCCAAAAAGTTGAGGTATTGAGTTATGTTAGATTGTTATCTTTTGTGGGAACAATTTATACTGTTTGATATTTACCTTGCTTTAGAGTCTGATACAATTCCACTTGTAGTTTATCATGGTTAAAACCTGACCAGCCTAAAAGGTCGAACTATCCACATATTTCCAATGTGGTATTCTAACAATCATGTACCATAGCTTGGTCTTCCAATAGCACTAGATTTAGATAGCTATATCTTTCAAAAGCTCTAGAATTTGTAAGGGTCGTTCAAAACCTTTGTAGCTTATCAGTCTTAAAAGTACGTCAATTGTATTTTACATTGCCTTGTTCATCAATGTGTGGAATTGGTCTTTTTGGTGCCCCTCCCGAAATAAATAATAACAAATAAATTGCCAACAATATTCTTCATATGAGTTAGTTATAGACATATAGTGGGTTAACTCGTGGAGTTAATGGGGGCTCGTGGGGAAAGTGAACTCTAACTCCACCTAATTCTTTAACTTTTGCAAGAAAAGATCAAGTACGACACTTATTTTGGGGAGGAGGGGTTATTCTTTGTTAAGACTGAGTAGCCTAAGCTTCAAACATTTCCCAATTGCAGATGCTGGGGAAAGCTTTTGGAATTCCGGATAACAGTGTGAGAACATACACTGAAGCAGAGATTCGTGCCGGGTATGTAACCTCTCTCTCTTGTTTTACAATATTTATATTGTCAGGCCATGCATCACCATGTGGTGTTACTTTCTGATATTGACTTTTTAGATCATATAATTGTCATATTCTTATTTACTAATATTCTTGTCATCCACTTTACTGGCAAATTTCTTCTCTAGTGTAATTTTTCAGGTTTCAAAACTTTGTACCATTCTTTTGAAAGCTGTTAGAAGTACACTTGGGTCTCAAGGTTGGGATGTTCTTATTCCAGGAGTTGCTCAGGGAACATTGGTTGAGGTACATGTGATTGGAACTTAAAACTTTCGACAATTTCTTTTTATTTGAATCATTACTGTTACCTAAAACTGTCAAAAGTAATATATAGGAGTGGTTGGTAACAACCTATTTGATCAAGAAGATTCAAATTGCCAATAAACCAAGTCTATATCAATGGCAAGGGTAGCTGTTTTGTTTTATTCTTTCTGTTTTTACTGTAGATCCTTACATTCATGTTCGGTTGACCGAAAACAAAAGAAAACTATTATCACCTTGCATTTCCCAAACAAACTTGGGGCCAACTAATCAATAACAAAAGAAGACAAAAATTGTCATTGTTAATGTAATTAGACTTGCATTACTCATTCTTATTAGTTATTAAGTATAGTTGTGGTCATATATAGACTGTATTCTACACTTCTTATAAGGTACTTGAATTTGACACAATTATAATCTTCTGCTCCCTTGTAGTGGTTGTCTAATTCAGTTGTCGCGGTAACTACTATATCTATGCCCTGATATGAGTGGTATTTATTTCAGGTCGAGAGCATAGTCCCTGGGTCATTGCCATCATCTGTAAAAGGACCTGTTATTCTTCTTGTCAGAAAGGCTGATGGAGATGAGGAGGTTTGAATATCTATTATTACAATACGTGGCTACACTGTATATATTACTTTATGATGAGTACATGAAGGGAAGAAGTTCATATTAAGTTTTGTGATGTAAAAATTTGCAGGTAACAGCTGCCGGTAATAGCATAAAGGGAGTTGTACTTCTGCATGAGCTCCCTCACTTATCTCATCTTGGTGTTAGGGCTCGGCAGGCAAGCACCCACTTCCCTTCAATAAAAATGCTGATATGCTTGCATGATTCCTTGGCAAATAAATATATGTTATTTCCCTTCAATATAAATTTGAAATTTGCAGGAAAAAGTTGTCTTTGTGACTTGTGAAGACGATGACAGAGTAGCTGAAATAAAAAACCTTAATGGAAAATTTGTGAAGTGAGTTTGTTTTCAAATTTGATTCAGAACCAATTATCATCATCTCTCTGTTTTTTTTCTTTTCTGGTATATATGTTCATCATATAAGCTGATACTTAGATGTTTACTTTTTATTTCTTCCTTTCTGATACGTATGAACCTTTTCAGGCTGGAAGCATCCTCAACAGGTGTTAATATAGCCCCTTCTTCCGAGAGTGGAAGTAACGGCAACAACGTCTCTGGGAATAATCTTTCAGGTAATGGTTCCACCAAAGTTGAAACATCTACACGTGGTGACCCTGCTTGGTCTTCTGCCAAAGCTACTTCCTCTGATAAGGTCTGATTTTGTCTAGCTCTTCATTCTGTTGTCTGAATCCCAAAAAATATCCGCAACACTTAGTTATCAAACATATTTGTTTCCGTTCAGGGTGTCCCTGCTGGAGGAGTTGTACTGCTTGCGGATGCAAATACACAAACTTCTGGCGCTAAAGCAGCTGCTTGTGGTCAGTTGACTTCTTTGGCAGCAGCTTCCAGTAAAGGTAATATTTCTGTTGCCTCTGCCTTTGACAATTGAAAGAAAAGTTCAAGTGAAGATAAAAGGGCCATCTGGTGAATCAATGGAGAAATTACACATATTCTGGGGAAACATCATTAAATGCATTTAACATCATTTGTGATGGCTCATTACTATCCTGGAATTATTGGAGTTATAACTAAGCTTATAGCAGAGTTTATCCATTGACTTAAAAATCTGGAAAGAAATGTGGAACCAATCAAATGCACAATGAAGTACTGTTGATACAATGACCTTTGAGCTTTTTAAAAGAATTCAAAAGATAGAAACAGGGAGGTATGTCCTTTCAGATGACGCAATGTCAACTGATCCTGAATAATTCTGTGTATACTGAATCACTGATTGTGTTCTAATGCAATTCTCAATGGCAGTTCAAAGCGACAATGGAGTCCCAGCTTCATTTAGTGTTCCAGCAGGGGCAGTAATACCATTCGGCAGCATGGAACTGGCATTACAGGAGAGCAAGTCTACAGATTCCTTCAACTCCCTTCTAGAACAAATAGAAACAGCCGAACTGGAAGGTGGCGCTCTCGACAAACTATGCACCCAACTCCAGGAACTGATCTCCTCCATACAGCCACCAAAAGACACCTTGGAAAGGATAGGCAAAATATTCCCCGACAACGCGAGACTAATTGCCCGTTCGAGCGCCAACGTAGAGGACCTGGCCGGCATGTCCGCTGCTGGCCTCTACGACTCGATCCCCAACGTGAGCATCTCAAACCCTGAGGTGTTCGGGAACGCAGTCAGCCGAGTATGGGCCTCTCTCTACACCAGGAGAGCAGTCCTAAGCCGTCGCGCAGCCGGCGTGCCCCAAAAGAAGGCCACAATGGCAGTCCTGGTGCAGGAGATGCTTTCGCCGGAACTCTCCTTCGTCCTCCACACGCTTAGCCCGACAGACCGCGACGAGAACCTCGTCGAGGCTGAGGTTGCTCTGGGGCTTGGCGAGACTCTCGCGTCGGGAACTCGAGGCACGCCCTGGCGCCTGTCCTGCGGGAAGTTTGACGGGGCCATTCGGACCGTGGCGTTTGCGAATTTTAGTGAAGAGATGGCAGTGCTTGGAGGAGGGCCAGCTGATTCGGAGGTTACATGCATCACGGTTGATTACAGCAAAAGACCTCTGACTGTTGATGCAACATTCCGGCAGCAGCTCGGTCAGCGGCTCGCCTCGATCGGGTTCTTCCTGGAGCAGAAGTTCGGGTGCCCACAGGATGTTGAAGGGTGTGTTGTTGGGAAAGATATCTTCATTGTCCAGACACGACCTCAACCCCAGTAAGAGTTATATATATGGAACTTCGCAAACTGTAAGTTTTGCTATTGGTTTGAGCATATACGTTTATGAGTACCTATCGATTATATAGAGAGCTGCGTGTGGTAAATATATCAGGCAATATGGTAGCTATAAACAATAATTTGCTAACAGGATTCCAATTGTGAGAGTGCACTCTATTTCATAGGGATGATCTCCTATCTCACCAAATTGAGGATGCTCGATACTTTTGAATTCGGTTTTAGACTTTGAAGGTGTAGTAGATCAAAGTCAATTCTCGCTCTTTTCTGACTACATGACCAAAGAAAAGATAAAATAGGGATGACAAAGGGATGAGTTTGGGACGGGTCAGTTCTCGTCATATTTGGAATATAGTGCAACACGAGATTGGTTTAGTAATCTCGCCTCTTATCCAGTTAGATCGGGATATCTGCTGTCCGTCAAATTTGAACTTCTTGCCACTAAATAAAGATGGCAACGAGGTAGATTTAGACGGATTTGGTGAATCTTGTCCCGTCAGCTCGGAGATGCTGGATACCCTCAAGTTCGGTTCAGAATTATCTTGTAAATAAACACTTCAATTCATGAGATTCTGCACAAAACAATGCTAGGCTGCAATCATCTCCAAACTGGTAATAAAAATTGTGAACAAGACAAAGTAAATCGATCCAGTCCATAGAAAACCCTTTCCTCTAAATTTACAGACACATAGTGGGTACAACCACAAAGAAGGTATAAGGATCGAAGTACGAACTATGGATGAACGTGGTAGGATATGAACAAAGAAATATACTTGAAGGGGGAACTTTTATTGATGAACACTCAAAGAATTACAAGAGGACTCTAGAGAGAACACTTCTCTTACAAGACTTGCTAGGACTTAG
>JAYMTS010000272.1:0-11923 GCA_036898005.1 Geranium phaeum
ATTAGCAACAGCAGGACGAATTGTAATTTCAAATAGTAAATTACGTGACTTCAAAATTTAAGGCGTAAAATATGAATCGTGGTGGAGGGATGATTGATGACGAAATGTGATTTCCCCTACTTATAAAACAAGGGTAAAATTCCCCTAAAATAAAAAAGGATCTGGAAATAGATATATGTACAGTACAATATTACTAGTTCTCGGAAAGTAAGCTTTCGGAGCGTTTCTCGTCCAGAGATTGGTTGAAGAAGACAAAGTTGACCTCTGCTTCACCCAAATCTCTCCCCCTCGACTCCATGTGAGACCACGAGCTCCAGCTCCACCAATCCCTAATTCGATCTTCTGCTTCACTCCGCTCCAACAATGTCTGAAACTCTCCAGCACCAGCTCAAGGAGGTTGGATCCAAGCTCGCCTCTCCTCCCTCCAACAAAGAAGCGCTCGTCAAGCTCCTAAAGGTTCGCATTTCCTTCACCCCACTACCAATTACTCTCTAAAGTTAACTTTTTTCTCATCTTTCCCGTTTTGGGTTAGAAATTGCGCTTCTGTTTTGTTGATTGGATTTGGGGTTCTTTGTTTTTTGCTGGTATGGAGGGAAATTGAGGAATGGAGGGTTGGGGGATAAAGATTCAAGGGTTGATGGGTTTTGCGGTTTTGGGTTTTTCTCTATGGTGAAGAAAGCTTGGTACTTGTGTTTGGTCCTGTAGGACTAGGGTTTGGATTGTTTAGAGTATGGGAACGAGAAAAACACCTGACATTTATTTTTCAATTTGTGATTTTTGTGGGGTTTGGGTGGAGTGTGTAGTAAGTTTAGTTATTTGGGGATGGGAATTTGTAATTTGATAAAAATGTGAAGAAACTTGGTTGATTTAGGGGCAGTTTGTTAGTTGTTTTTGGTTTTGAAGACCTGTCTCGGTTTTATTTAGAAACGTCGTGTTTTTGCGTCGACAATGATGTGAATTGAGATTGAATGAAGGGACTGTATCTGTAGTTTTGTTCATTAAATGATGGGTGACAAATAAACTTCCATGTTGCATATGACTCAATTTACTCTGCCTTACTGGGCTGCTTGGGAGTTCTGGAATAATCTAGTTCTGAGTTTGAGTTCTGATCCTATGGCAAATTTGATGTGATAATGCAATGCTCAAATGAGCGTGAACCTTGGCGCGTGGTAGGTTAGTTGCCTTGTGAATTCGGGGTAATGGGTTTAATTCTGGAAACAGTTTGTCTGCATAACCAGAGGAAAGAATGCACGAAATGACCTCCCTTCCCAGACCCACTAAGGTTTAAGTATCTCTACAGCCTGCACACGATAATTGAGTTTGTCACTTACGAGTCATGACCGTACTAGATAATGCCAAGGCTTCTAATGCTATATTTTATGTGCATGCTAAAAGAATTTTGTATAATTTGTTGTTTCTCTCAACCTGTAGCAAGCTGCAACATGCCTTTCTGAGTTGGAACAGTCGCCGTCAGTATCAATTTTGGAGTCAATGCAGCCTTTTCTTGATGCAGTTGTCAAACCAGAACTGCTAAAACATCAGGATAGGGATGTCAAACTTCTAGTCGCTACTTGTATTTGTGAAATAACCAGGATTACTGCCCCAGAAGCTCCGTACAGTGATGATGTTCTCAAGGTAAATTTTTTCTTCATGGAGTATAATAGCCATAGGTTTTTGAATTTTACACCATTTCATAGGTTTTGGTTGTGTGCAGGATATTTTTCATTTGATTATTGGAACTTTTGCTGGGTTGAAGGATACTAGTAGTCCATCGTTTGGAAGAAGAGTTGTCATCTTAGAGACTGTTGCAAAGTATAGGTCTTGCGTTGTAATGTTGGATCTTGAATGTGACGATCTGGTTAAAAAGATGTTCAGGACATTATTTGCTGTTGCTAGGTGGGCTCCTTATCATGAACTTTTATTACTTATTACTTAAGACGAATGTGAATGTGTTTTTAATCAGCCTTTCTTATACTACTTTATCTGGTAAGTAAGCATGCCTTCATTGAATCGTGAAACTAGTCAGTATTTTTGCTATGCTTCTATGAACCCAAATACTTCTGTTTTGTTTATTTGTTTTTATGCCACTGTATTCTCTGAACTTATGTTTGCAGATTTGTGACACACTGCACTGTTAATGACAATTCTTAGTTTCAAATCTTGCATACAAACACTGAATTCCTATATAAATAACAGTGGAAGGTATCAACGATTTGAGAGAAATGATTATTGAGTCAAATATTGCATATTTATACAGAAGTAAAAATTTCTCTTTGGATTCAGAAAACAAATTTAAATGGCTACTCGTAGGTCATGGAATACGCATTTATCTATAATATATTTGTTCTTTTATATAAGCTCAGGATCTACATGACTTTTACCTGATAGACTAAAGGATGCACACTATTCTGAAGCCATTTAATTGCTTATATCATAAGTAGCTTATTAGGCATGCTTGTCTGGTTCATGTTGATGCATATAGGGAATTAAATGCTTCTGTATTAGCTTTTACCTGTTGATGCACACTAGAATTATTAATTAATTTGGAACGAACAAAGTTTTTCCATTCCATATTCAATAACAACCATCCTTGGTTTTGCATATATGCAGTGATGATCATGCAGAAAGTGTTTTAACGTCAATGCAGACAATCATGGTTGCTCTCTTAGAAGAGAGTGAGGAAATCGGGGAGGGTCTTTTGTTTGTTCTATTGTCTATCTTGGGGCGTAATAGAACTGTAAGTATCATTTCTTCGTGCTGGTTGGTACTGCCAGTATTGCTCTTTAATTGATTAAATTTTGTTTGGCTACCATTATGTTCAATGATAGTCTATACATTACTGGAATGATAATTAATTTTCCGGTTTTTGTTACAGGATATTACTGCCGCTTCAAGAAGGCTTGCTATGAATGTCATACAGCAGTGTGCAGGGAACTTGGAAGCTGGCATAAAACAGTTTCTTATATCATCAATTTCTGGGGATAACAGGTCATCAAATAGTGAAATTGACTACCATGAAGTAATATATGATATCTATCCTTGTGCACCTCAGATACTATCAGCAGTCGTCCCATACCTTACAGGAGAGCTCTTGGTAAACATAGATTTAGTTGTTTGGTTTTCCTACATATATGTGTTATCATTTGCATGTATTGAAGGATTCCTGTTTATCTAAATACTTGACAGTTCTGGGAAAGATATCATGTATGGATATCCACTTTTCAACTATTCTATTGGAAAATGCTTAATATAGTCATAAAGGTCGAGATGGATGTCTCCATTCTCTAGTGAAAATAACCTCTTTTCTCCATGTACAGCACAGCAGTGCAAATAAATTTCATGATTTTTTGAACTCAGATCATATTACCTGCACGGTTTCTAATAAGTTTTGAGGATACTGAAGCTTTGTGAACATCTTTGCATTTGAACTAATAAGTTTCAAAATCCGCAGACAGACCAGTTGGAAACTCGTTCAAAAGTGGTTAAGTTAGTTGGAGACCTATTTTCCCTGCCAGGTTCTGCTATCTCTGAAGCATTCCAGCCGATATTTTCTGAGTTTCTGAAGAGGCTAGCTGATAGAGTTGTTGGAGTTAGGATGTCTGTCCTAGAACATGTGAAGAGCTGTCTTTTGTCAAATCCTTTCAGAGCTGAAGCTCCTCAAATCATCGGTAAAGTGTAGCTAGGTTGCTCTACAGATTGACATTTATTTCATATCTATATATAGGTTAATTTTGATTTTGATCTACATATAGATGCCCTTTGTGACCGACTGTTGGATTATGATGAAAATGTTCGAAAGCAAGTTGTTGCTGTAATTTGTGACGTGGCATGCAGTGCTTTAAGTTCTATCCCGGTTGAAACTATAAAACTTATAGCAGAGCGCCTCCGAGACAAATCTGTATACACTTTCTTTTATCTCTTTGTTCAATTTTATGTTTCTACTATCCAATAAATCTTATGTATGGTTTCTAACAATTCCTTTCCAAATCCAACACTCCAGCTGCTTGTTAAAAAATATACCATGGAGATGCTGGCTCAGATATACAAGCTTTGTTGTTTGAAGTGCTCTGATGGTTCAGTAAAGCCTGGTGAATTTGATTGGATTCCAGGGAAGATTTTGAGATGTTTTTATGACAAAGATCTCAGGTATGTCACCTCAAGTTTGAAACTTGCAAAAGATTCCCCTTTCCTTGTCTATTTCTTCTTGCATCTTTAGTTTTGTTTCATTTGAGATCATTTTATTTTGTAGTGTATATGCAGTGTGCAGAGAGAGAGAGAATGATTGGAGTAGGCATAAGAAGATATTAGGTTCATTGCTATAAATAAGACAAAAATGTCCTAACCGTAGGATATTATGTTTTTCTAAATCATATTTTCTAATTGTCTCAGTTTGTTCTGCAGGTCAGAATCAATTGAATATGTTTTGTCTGGGTCTCTATTTCCAACTGAGTTCCCAGTCAAAGCCATAGTTGGACACTGGGTAAGAGTATATTTGGGATTTGACCAAGTGGAGGTTAAAGCTTTGGAGAAGATATTGGAACAGAAGCAAAGGTTTGTTTTCGCTGTTTAGCTTTGGCATCACATAATTTCACATCATTAACAATTATGCGTTCCTTTCTATTATTTATTGTGATTTCTTGCTGATCTCATTTTCTTGTACTGTAGGTTACAACAGGAGATGCTGAGGTACCTTTCTCTTAGGAAAATGTCTCAGGTTTGTATTTTGCTTTCAAGCCAATAGCTAAACTTAACTCTTAATGTCGCTCTTGAATACAAAGAGATTGACTCTACCATGAACGCAGGATTGTAATGTTCCGGAGATCCCTAAAAAAATAATGTTCTGCTTCCGAATAATGTCTCGTACGTTTTCTGACCCTGCAAAGACCGAGGAGAATTTTCAGATACTTGATCAATTAAAAGATATCAATATCTGGAAGATTTTGACCAGGCTACTTGACCCAAACACAAGTACTCGTCAATCTCGTAGTTATCGGGTAATTGAAATGCTGGAAGGTGTTTCAGAGTGTATGTACTTCAAGTTATGACATTTCATCATGAAGTTTCTTGTAAGTTCATTGTACTGTATCCTTATTTGCAGGATGGTTTGCTCAATATACTTGGTGAAAAGCATCGACTCTATGATTTTCTAAGCACACTCTCTGTGAAATGCTCCTATTTGCTTTTCAGCAAGGAACATGTGAAAGAACTTCTTCTGGAGGTTGATGTACATAAATCTGCTGGCAATGAACAATATATTCTGTCCTGTATGAATATATTGGTGGTAATAATGCCTTATCTCTCTTTTTTGTCGTTTGTTAACATAATTAGAAAGGGCATAGAACACTCATTGGGTTTGGCGTTGTTGTAATGTGCATATTTGGCAAGCTTTTGCACCTTTTTTCACCTTTTGGGAATAAATTTCAGATTCTTGCGAGTTTCAGTCCATTGCTGCTCAGTGGGGTTGAAGAAAAACTTGTTAATTTTCTTAAAGATGACAATGAAGTGATAAAAGAAGGTGTCTTGCAAGTTCTAGCTAAGGCTGGCGGTACCATCCGAGAACAATTGGCAGTGCCATCAAGGTGCAGTTCTTGAAAATGTGCACATTTAATTTCAAAATTTCACTTTCTCATACACTTACAGTTACTGCATTATATTTGCTTGCAGTTCGTTAGATCTTGTATTAGAGAGACTGTGTTTAGAAGGTAGTCGTAAACAGGCCAAGCATGCTGTACATGCCTTAGCCGCAATAACAAAGGATGATGGACTGAAATCTCTGTCTGTTTTATACAAGGTCTGAATTTCATTTCCATGAGTCATCATGTATTACAGAAATTTCTAAGCTTATGATGGTATCTTGTAAGAGGTAATAATTTTACCGAGTTTGCAGAAGCTTGTGGATAATCTGGAGGAGAAGACACACTTGCCTGCTATACTACAGTCTCTGGGGTGTATAGCTCAGATTGCAATGGCGGTTTTTGAAACTAGAGAGAGTGAAGTTAGGGACTTCATAGAAAGCAAGATCCTAAACTGCAGCACTGTACGTATTTCAAGATTTGCTGAACTCGTTCAGGGGTATTTTTATTGAAGTCCTCTTAGTTATTGGGTTTTATTTTAAAACACTCATGCCAATTTTCAGAACCCAGAAGATAACAAAAAAACTTCATGGGAGGACAGAAGTGAAATTTGCATGTTGAAGGTACTTGCTTTTGCTAGACTCTTATTTTATCTACCATCCTTAGTTTCGTGATTTGTTGATGTTGTTTACTGGATAATATATTGAGGAAATGTGGTTCTTATAGCTTCTTATATTTTTAGATTGTGATGCAATATCTTGATGAATGATTTTTTTTGTCATAACTTTGCTTTATTTATTTATAGATATATGGCATTAAGACATTAATCAAGAGCTACTCGCCTGTAAAGGATGCTCATCTTCGACCTCGAATTGACAGTCTTTTGGAAATCCTCAGAAACATACTTTCTCTTGGAGAATATTCTCAAGATGTAGAATCGAGGTAGATGACTTTTACCTTTGTTATACTAAGCACATTTTTGTTCTTTGATTGATTATATATCGGTTCTCTTATCATGTAGCTTAAAATTTCACATTGAAAATTTGTCACAGCCCTGTCGACAAGTCCCATCTGAGGCTTGCTTCTGCAAAAGGAGTTCTTCGTCTGGCAAGGCATTGGGATCATAAGATACCTATTGACATGTTCCACTTAACCTTAAGAACATCTGAGGTGGAGTTTTCTCCAACACAATTTCTCCCTCTCTCAGTTTTTACAAGTATATTAAAATGGTTGTTATTTTTCCCTTTCGGTCCTGTAGATCAGTTTTCCTCAAGCTAGGAAATTATTCCTGGGCAAAGTCCATAAATATATAAAAGACAGATTACTAGATGCAAAGTATGCTGCTGCCTTTCTACTTAATATCATTGGGTTAAGTCCTACAGAATTTGAAGAGGTATGTCCTGTGACTGCATATCTGAAACTTCATTTGTCACATTTGATTATTTGGAATTTTTATCCACTTTCAAATGACAGGAAAAACGCAACTTGACTGACATTATTCAAATCTGTCATCAAGCAAGGGCACGACAATTCTCTGTGAACACCGATGCTAGTATGCCAATGGCTTACCCTGAGTATATTCTTCCCTATCTAGTCCATGTTATTGCTCATCATTCATGTCCTAATGTTGATGAATGCAAGGACGTGAAACAATTTGAACTAATATACAGGTATATGAATATCTTTGATCACGTTTCGATTCTTTTTAATGTATGGCATGGTTACCTTTTGATTGAACTGTGAAATTAAAAGGAAGAGATAATTATGGTGATAATTTATGTGACTATTATCTAGGGATGACAAAAATCCCCGAACCTGACGTGGACCTGATATCCCCGATATGACGGGGTAGGTGACGGGGATCACTAAACCCGCCCCATTGCCATCCTATAGAGGCCAAATACTACGAACCTGATGGGGACACGATATCCCCATTCCTTTAAGGTAGGGGGCGGGATCACTAAATCTGCCCCGTTGCAATTCTATATAGAGGCAAAATACTGCAAACCCGACAGGGACCTGATATCCCCAATCCTACATGGTAGGGAACGGGGATCATTGAATCCACTCAGTTGCCATCCTATAGAGAGGCAAAATACTGTTAACCAGACGGGGACACGATTTCTCCAATCCTACAGTGTAGGGGTCAAGGATCACTGAACCCGCCCTGTTGCCATCATATAGAGAGGCAATATACTGTGAACCCGACGGGGACATGATATCCCCAATCCGACAGGGTAGGTGACGAGGATCACTAAATCTGCCCCGTTGCCATCCTACTACTATTTGTACTAATAATTATGAAGTATTCTTGTATCTGTTATGCTTATCTTATTTCGCTTCTTATTTTCTTCCTCTTACCCAAATCTGTATTTATAGGCAATTGTACCTGTTTATTTCCTTGCTGATGACCGGAGAAGAAGACAGCAAGTCTGAATCTAGTACCATCGAGAACAGAGAGACTACTTGTGCTATAGCCTCTGTCTTCAAGAGTATCAAGTGCTCGGAAGATGTAGTGGATACCGAAAAATCGAAGGTTAGAGATGCATATTTCCATTTGTTCATTTCCAGTTACTGTTGTTAAGTATTTCATAACGGTAGAAGTGAATTGAGAATTCAAAGCTTACGTGTTTAGTTGCTTGTAATTTCAGAATTCATATGCTGTTTGTGACCTTGGCTTGTCAATCGTCAAGCGCATAGTTCGAAAGGAAGATAATATGCAGGATGTGACCACATTGATCTCTCTATCTCCGGTGCTATACAAATCACGCGAGAAGAAAGAAGGGAACGATTCTAAGGTAACTTTTCTATGCTTAAAACTTCATTTACATAATAAAGCTCGAATTCGGCTCGATGCAGGCGGGCTCGTGTGGTTTTTACTATAATATACATAAAAAAGTATAATTGATTAAATATAAATGAGCTGGTCACGAGCCAATCGAGCATCAAATGGGTGGGATCGAGCTTGCCTCGTTTATTAGACGAGCCCAATCTTAAGCCCTAATTTGGCTCGAGCTCGAGCCGAATATTTAGCAAGCTGAGCTCGAGCAGCTTGTATAACCCTACACCTTCCTGCTATACAAAAAGATATTTGGCTTGGTTCTTAAACATAGTAAGTATTTCCGTTAACATTATTGCACTGTTTGACAGGCTAGCGCAGGAGATACCTCCGGTGAAGGTCAAACTATTGGTGAAGAGAAAATGGCCGACGAAGGTGAACCTACCGGTGAAGAGAAAATGGCCAGTGAAGGTGACACTACTGGTGAAGAGAAAATGGCCGGCGAAGAGAAAATGGCCGGTGAAGGTAAAATTACTGGTGAAGAGAAAGTGGCCGGTGAAGGTGAAATTACTGGTGAAGAGAAAATAGCCAGTGAAAAGAAAATGGCGAGTGAAGGGGAAAAAACTGCTAATGAAGGCCTAACGGCCAGTGAAGGATTAACAGCTGGTGAAGGATTAACAACCGGCCAAGAGAAAACAGCCAGTGAAGGGCAAATACCCAATGAAGTGCAGATGACAGACGCGGGGCAAACCACAGGTGAAGGACAAACATGGCTGGCTGATGATAGCGTGTTAGCTCACTTCGAATCACTCAAATTTGACGACAGTGGCATTGTATGTTCTGCAGCTCACTAATGTTTTTAAGAACATTCCATGTTCGACACTTATCCCCTCTTCTGCTAACATATTTACTTATATTTCTAATTGTGTCAGGTTCAGGAAGAAATTGTGGAGGATGACAAAGACGGAAATGAAGTACCCTTGGGAAAAATAATCAAGAATTTGAAATCCAAGGGACCCAAAGCGAGAAAAAAGGCCAAGGCTAAGTCTTCGCCTGATAAAAGTAAAAATGCTGAAAATGATATTGATATCTTGAAAATGGTCAGAGAGATAAATTACGATGATAGGGAGAAATCAAGTAAGTTTGAAGCAACTAATGGACACGGACACTCTCCGAAAAGAAAACCAAAGACCAATTCAAGGTATCAAACAGAAAAGGCCAGTTACGAAGCACATGCTCCGGTTCCTAAACGGCCAAGGTCATCGTCTGCTCGCAGTGCTTTCAAATCACCAAAAAATACTTCAAAGTCTCCCGGCACAGTTTCAAAAGACGACTCACCACAAACAGAACAGGATGTGGATTCCGAGAAGAAAATCTTTAAAAGCAGAGATTCGGGCTTACTGGTGTCCCCAAAAACCGCTTCGTCAAAACGTAAAGCCAAACGTTCTGAAAAACGCCATACTGAGAAATCGCCAAAAATCGAAGATACTGACGATGATGAGGATGATGATTCAAAAGTGAGTTTTTTAATGTTCAACTGGCTTCATATTGTTTGACGGTTCATGATTTTACTTCCTTCCTGCTTCTTGCAGACACCAAATGCGCCAATGGAGACTGATGAGATCAACACTGTTAGTAATTCCAAGTCACCAGTGGGATCTAGCAAGAAACGTAAAAGAAGAAGTATTGCGGGTTTAGCAAAGGTTCACCTTTCTATTATTCCCTTTTACGTTATTGCGAATGTATATCTATGCATATTTTTTTATCAGCAATTAAAACAATTATACTAAAGAAGAAATAGAGAGCCGATTCCCATGTTGGGAACATAAAACTCTAAAAACAATACAGAGAAAGTGAAAAACAGAAATGAAGTGCGTGGTGATATTTTTTAGAGGCACGTTATAAGACTCCAGATTGTTTAAACAAGAATGAATTGCTGTTTATTTCACTAACATAATTTGCAATAACTTTTTCCACAGTGCTCGTTAAAGGAAGATGAAAAAGACTTCTCAGACTTGATTAGTTGCAGGATCAAAGTTTGGTGGCCAATAGACAAGAAGTGAGTAATTTATAAATGCATATGTTGAGATGTGAGAATAAATGTATATATAAACCAACTTTGGAACATAACCCTCCTTTCACGAAGCCTTTTTCTTGTCCTATAAGTTTCTTATTCATCAGAAACTCCAATTAGTGTCTTGACACTTCTACTCGTACAATCCACAGGTTTTATGAAGGCACTGTGAAGTCCTACGATCCTATAAAAGGGAAACATGTGGTAAGCTACACTTTTACGATTCCCTTTTGCGTTTCTTTCGACTAGCTCTATGCTCGTTTCTAACTTCTCGAAATTTGTTATATTCTCTTACCCTTCGGTTCATGCAATAGGTGCTGTATGAGGATGGAGATGTCGAAGTGTTGAGCTTGGACAAGGAGCGATGGGAGCTTGTTAGCAGTGGTCGCAAGTCAGCAAAGGTCTATAATTGTCATTCTCTATATTGTAGATAAATCAAATCTAGCCGATACTTTGAAGCAATATCGAATAACTTAGTTCTAAATTATAACATGTTCCTTCTGAAAACGTACGCAGAAGTTAAAATCTCCATCAAAGGCCTCCCCTCCTGCAGAAGTGTAAGTCCTAACGTATTTGGTTTTTAGGATGTCTATTTCTGTATTTTGATCTTTCACTTATTTTTTCCGTTCCTTTAATTTTCTGCAGTTCATCGAGGCAGAAAAATAAGAGTTCCGGTGGTTCAGTAGAGAACAAAACATCACCAAAAACGTGCGTAAATTTTAGCGTGTCTTTCATTATTTTCTCCTTATGAATTGTGAGCTGATTTTTGGTCGGCGTTTTCCAGAGTTAAAGGGAAAAGAACTCCAAAGAAAAATCTGAAGTGTGGACAGAGAAAATTATTTGATAGTAAGCTACTGACGGATGAGAATAAAAAGAGTTATGACTTATCAGACCCTGAACCAACCTCAATGTAGCAGATGATGGAAGCCATGAGTTTGAGCAAGACCAAACAATTCAGCAACGTACGATTCAGATCTCAACTTCGAGGAAACTGGTTAGAAAAGTTGGTTATATTCATCCATGGTCTTAAAGACAACAAGGTTGTGGACGTCTAAGATCCATGAATTTGGTGTTTGCGGCCAAGTGGCGTTTGAAAGGAGGGAGTAATGATGTGAGTCATAATGTGATGAGAAATAATAGTCTAAGTGGTATGCTAATTACCGTATTAGTTCTGGATGTAGAAGTCTAGAGACGACCAGACCTAATGACAACGATAAGGTTGGTTGGCTAGGATTTACGAGTGTCGCCACATCAGGGAGCGCTAAGACGGGTTTGAAATCTAGCGAGCTTTGAGGGGACCGTGCCAATACCTTTTGTGAGGTGAGTATCTCGAGAGGAAAGATTGAAACGGATGTCCATGGGACTATGTTTTAACTATGATTGAAAATACGAGCCCGAACATTATTGTAATAGATTGTTCTGGTTGGAGGTAGGCTAGGGAAGATGATTTTATGAGTATGAGTCATTTCATGACACCTACGATTTAGGGATTTGGCG
>JAYMTS010000273.1:0-11914 GCA_036898005.1 Geranium phaeum
CTTGTTCCTGAGTCTGTCTGTAGCGTGGTTCCACCTTCGGTATTGCGAGTGGGGGTTGTTCTGGAGGTCTGTGCAAAATCTCGAGAGCTACTGATTTGCATCTACAACCTGCATACTTAAAATATAGCTTTTAGGTCATTGTCAACGAGGCCATGACACATAAAACTTATTCTCCATGTCCTTGTTGTTCTTCATTTCAAATACATGACCGATTCAACCAGCAAGCGATTCGGCTCAACCAGCGGTTCAAGTTCAAATGTATTACAATTGAACTAGCTTTACAATTTTACTGTTTGGTAAATTGAGTTTTGTTATGTAAACGATAATCGAGTATTTTTATTCTTAGAGTAATAATAATAATAGTGTAATATTTAATAGGTGGAATGTCGTGGGGCCGGGGCAGCCCCGCCGGCGACCCTGGCTGAGTTCACGCTCGGCTCGGGTGGGGGCCTCGACTTTTACGACGTTAGCCTCGTCGACGGATTCAACCTCCCACTCCTCGTCGACGCTGCTGGAGGCGTCTCCGGGGGAGGCGGGGCGTGCGGGTCGACAGGCTGCGTGGCCGACGTGAACGTAATGTGCCCCGAGGAGCTGAGGGCGGGGGGCGGCGGGGCGTGTAGGAGCGCGTGCGAGGCGTTCGGGACGCCAGAGTATTGCTGCAGCGGGGCGTATGCCACTCCCGCCGCGTGCAGGCCTTCGGTGTACTCGGAGATGTTCAAGTCGCAGTGTCCGAGGTCGTATAGTTACGCGTACGATGATGAGACTAGCACGTTCACTTGCTCGGGCGCGGACTATACAATCACGTTTTGCCCTTCTTCACCGAGGTAAAAATTCCCGACTTGTCTGATTAGTATCCTATTGATTTTTTCACTAGCCCCCGATTAATCTTATGTTAATCTTTTATTAATCATTGAATTCAATTTATTTTCGGATTAATCTCTGAGTAATTTACAATTAGTTCCTACAAAACCTGTATGCCCGATTAGGGCATAGTGTTTTTAGAACATTGCATAGAACAGAACCACTATAATAAAGCAAAAGATTATTCCTTAATAAATCTGATTTATACTCTTTATTAGTTGGTCTGTGGCCAAATAGGAATTGCCAAAGATTCACTTTTTTTTTCCAAGAAAATTAATCTAATGCCATTTGTTTTCAGTTCTGATTGTTGGGTTACTTAAAAAATTGTAGACTTCTGATTTATTCATCAGAAAAGAGTTGTCTATTGTACAAGATATGTACTGGTAAAGTCTGATTAATTCTATTAGTTGGTCTCCAAAGTTTCAATTTGTTGGTCAAGAAAGTTAATCTAATGAGATGGGTTTCCAACTCTGATTATTGGGTTACTTAAAAATTGTAGATTTCCGATTCATTCATCAGTGGGAATTGAATATGTTCTTCAAGATATGTAGTAGTAAAATCTAGTCTATTCTATACATTGGTTGGTATGTTCCCAACAAGAAATTGCTAAAGACTAGTTTTTTTTCCCAAGAAATTTAATCTAATGAAATGGGATTTCCATTCTAATTATTGGGTTATTATAGTAGTAATATCTAATTAATTATACTTATTGCCAAAGAGAAACTTTTTTCCTAAGAAAATTAATCTGATGAAATGGGTTACCAATTCTGATTATTGGGTCAGTTTCACTTTCATAAATTTCTGATCCATTCATCAATGATAATGAAATCACTTCTGCAAGATCTAACATTTATTGTCTTCACAGTCAAAAATCCACATCAACACCAGCAATTGAAGAAACATCAACATCAACATCAACAACAACAACCACACAGCCACAAGACCAAGGATCCACCACCACAACCGGTTCAGTGTCTGGTTCAGTTTCTGGATCTGGTTCTGGGTTAGGGTCATCTGGTAATTACTATGGCTCAGAAGGTTCCGGTTCGGGCGGTTCAGGAGAAGCACAAGCCATAGTTGGAGATGGGTCATGGCTGGCTGGTTTGGCCATGGGAGAGTCCTCAACAACAACACTCTCATCATTAGGTCTCATTATTGCTCTCATCGTCTCATTGTTATTAAATTTCTTGTAGCCCCAATTGGTCATGTCTTTAATTTCTCTGTACTGGGTTTTCATGTCCTTTCCTGGGAAAGTGACAGAAGAAAATTTAAAGCCAACCACCCACCTACTGACCTCAAGATTAAAGATTCCATTGTAGTATAACATAAAGAAATGTGTTGGTGTTTGCTTTAGCTTTTCCAGATTTTGGGTTCTCACTTTGCTGATCTAGTGATCTCTGTGTTTGTGTTTGTGTTTCTTTTTTGGGTTTTGTGAAGAGTGTGTAATGTGAATACATGAGTAGGGATTGTTGGTTTGCTTTCACTTTGCTGGTGCTCCAAGTTGTGGATATTCAGCTTTTTGCATGTAAAATAGTGTTTTTTGTTGTTGTTGTAGTGAGATTGTAGGGACCAAACACAAAGTGTGTTTTTGAATATTGTCTTAATTATGTCTCCAACTCAGGTCATTATGGTGTAGTTAGAGTTCTTTATTATACTGATAACATGTTATGTTAGTGCCAACTTTAAGTTAGAGAAGTGTTGATGTATATAAACTCGAAAGATTAGAATGCGTAAACAAACAAGTAATCGAAGTGAAACTCTGACAAGAATATTAATAATTTATGTGGTTCACTGGCAATGTATCGACAAATATTCTAAGAATATACAATCATGAAGCTCTTAGAAATCGTGCTAGGTTAAATACTCGATAACCATTTGTCTATACTATCGGCTAATCCCAGTGGATACTAATTTGATTGAAGACATATCCCACATAGATGCCGTGAAGTTTAACATATATATTTAATCATGTATCTATAATTTGATAATGAAATGTTATATAAGGAAATTTTCTAGTACAGATCAGAAACAGATATTCGAACGTCCGAACTGTAGAATGTGTAGTGCAAAATTGTAGAAGATGCCATCTCAACTGGATCGAACATAGCAATTTTGCTACAAATCCAAAATATTATACCATCCTTACAAGAACGACAACATAAATTAAACTGTAATCTACATTCCAAGTTCAATAATCAGATCGAGGATACAAGATTTTCGTTCATTTTTAAATTAAACAAACATTTTCTAATACATACCAATGACTTACTAATAATACATATCAACGACAAAGAGTCCAATAAATTAACACACACACTAGCCTTAATTTCTTCACACACACCATCAAATCAAAAGAATACAAATCAAAATCCCACTTCCCAACACATCAACTCACAATCTTTTTCGATTTCTTCCCCGCGTGTATCTTCGCATAAATCCCCTTTGTCCGGATTGACAACAAAACGTCCAATCCGAACCCTACCACACACGCGATCGCCATGATCGCGTACACGAGGCGGTAGCAGTGCGCTCCCACGCACGTGTTACCACCCCCGGGCGTGGCAGTGGCCTGCGCGTCGTACAATAGTCCGGCGAGCAGGCCCGAAAAGAGGAACGACCCGAGGGGGAGGTTGAGGATGAGGATGTTGTAGATGAGGCCATAGTATTTGAGCCCGAAAAGCTCTGAGGCCGTCGGGACAGTGATTGCTAGGCGAACGCCGTAGCATAGACCGACGACAATTGAGCCAATGTAGAGGGAACCTGGCACTGCCAGTGCCATCAGGACGTACCCTACGCCCATCAGGATCTGGGACGCCGCATTCCATAGGGGCCTTGGCGTTGCTCCTTTCCTGAAAATCAATTAGAGTTGGTAAAGAGAGAATTGTATTATTAACAAGTAGGACGATGTCAGGAAATTGCTTAAAGATCATAAATAAAAACAACATTGACACAAAGTTTACTTGATGTCTAGAAATTGTTAAAGAGAACATAATTTAAGACAACCTTAACACACGCTAACATTGAAAATTGCCGAACATACCACAACCTTAAACGAGTTAACGTGATGACTAGTACGAGGATGTCTGAAAATTTTAGGTGTTAGTTAGGCGGAGAAAGCCTTCCGAAGACTAATGGAAAATTGATCGGATTAAATGGTTAATCAAAAAATGCACTCATTAAATGGTTAATCGTGTTGGGTATTATACAATATCTAACTGATCGAATACTAATCAAGAGTTAAACGAGAACTTTTAAAGCACTGCTAAGACGGTAAATGCAAGAAAATCCGAAAACTTTTCAAAATTTTCTGATTAATCTCCTATTAATTTGATTAGTTCTCTATTAATTTCTGTAGTCTTCGTCTCGAGCTGATTAGTACCACGGATTGCAACCTTCAAGTTTGAGTATTTAGCATATGTTTGACCAGTAGAGCAAAACCAAAAACAACTCTTATATAAAAAATTTATAAATCACTTGTTAGGATTCCATATTTGAAATATGTGAATCAATTTATCAGATTGTACAATCATATGGATTTTCACCTATCAGCTTGAGCTTTTAGGTGGGTTGGGCTTCTGACATGGTATCGGAACTTGGTTTTGTCGGACGTGACCCACATCATATATTAAATCATGCCATATGTTTCAGGATGAATCAGTGTGGTCGTTCATTCTATATCCGCACCCGCTCGTATGTTTCCTTGTGCATTTCGAATCGGCTTGCACGTGAGTGGGAGTGTCAGAGTCTCACATCTGAAAGATGTGAATAAATTCACAAGCTTATATAACAATCTTGACATTCACCTATCAGCTTGAGCTTTTAGGTGGATTGGGTTTCTGATGTAATATTCAAAAAAATTTTATAAAGAAGTAATGCAACAAAACCTATAAAAGTTCCTATGCAGAAGAGATCATTAAATTGTTAGGTAAATTGACCATTTTCAACTTTTGTCCAACACAAACTAAGATCGGATCAAAGAAAGCTAAATGCAAGAAAATTCTGATTCACATGACCTATGCATATAAATTGTATATATCATCCATAGTTCTAAACACAATATCGGACATCAAGATCATTCTCATATCTCTTATCCTACCCGAAACTCAACCAACTTTACGTCATGACAAAGACATGACTATTGTTTTCAAGAATCCGATGATGACAAGTTATCATAAGCCCATATCGAAAAGATAGACTTGGCTTTCAAGGAAAGGATCAAAGGAAAGAGCAACGAAGCCTCCTATGATCCAAATGTCCGAAACAGAAACTGTTCGTCATTTTCTAATGTTTGGCTTTACTCAAACATTTTGTTTGGTTTCAACTTCAAGAAAAGACAATGAATCGGACCAACCCAATTTCCTCCCTCTTTCCCTCAAAACAAATGACCGATGCAAGATCGTTACGTTTATTGAAAAACTAACAAAATGAGAAAACAAAAACGAAAATACCTTTCAAATTGAAAATTACGTGTAAAACAAGAAAATAGTACGATTTCATAATATTTCGTGTATGTATCGTCACGAATTTAAATGTAAAAGTTTAACTTTTTATTTTTGAGACAATAACGTCATTTTCTTTTAAAATGGAAGTCACATAACCTGCACGTGACAGGTTTTGTGTTTTGAAACGTATACCTAACATGTACCTTTTGCACTATTAATGACACCGTCCAAAATAAATTAAAAAACAAATATACTCTTCAACTTAAATTTACGTATAAAAATATGTATTAATTATGTCATTTTAAAAAAAGAAGAAGAAGCAAAATTCAACAACTTGCGCCATTATTACGTAACACATGTACGAAAAATCTAATGAAAGCAACATGTAATATTTTTTAAAATTCTAATGAAAGAAACATGATGCATATAAAGTTATAAAAAGTCTAAGTCATTAAATTCAACCTTATTCCTTAGACAAAGTTGCTCACATAAAGTCATAAAAAAGGGAAATGCATTGAATTTACTTTAATTTTGAACGTGTGCTTGCTGATTCCCACTATTAGAAATAAATCGTGCCCACTAAATGGTTCTTTTTGCTAAAATATAATATAAAACCAAATACGACAAATAAATGACCCGAAACAAACAAAAAACAATTGGACCAACCCTCTCCATTTCCTCCCTCTTTCCCTCAAAATATTTTTGAAATTTTTGTTTGACTAATTGATATTTTTATTAATATATTTATAATTTGACATTAAATTTTTATTTTTATTTTACAATTTATATGCATAGGTTATGTATATATAGTATCACTTCATATTGTTTTTGACTATTACTTTTATCGACTAATTCCTAACGACTTTTAGAACACTCTATAAACACTACACAATTTTTATTCAGAGAGTCGTGTCCAATGTACCCAGCTCAAACAACAAAAAACGCAGCCTACTCAATTAGCAACGTACAAAACGCAGTGTAAAACACACAACCAAACAAATTCGGGCTGAGTTTTATGCAAAATGCAGCCCGAATTAGTGCAACTCGAATAAAGGCTCCGTTTTGTGCAAAACATTGCGTGTTATGCGCTGCATATAAGCTTATACGCAACGAATTTGCGCTACGTTTTCCAAAACAACTAAACAAGGTGGGGTAAAAATTGAATGTAACTATTTTATTTTAGAGACAATCATGTCATTTTGAAGAAATAAAAATTAAAAGTCAACTACAAGTGATTATTTTTGTAATATTCGGAAAATATTCCAAAAGTGGTATAGTCCATACACAAAACTGTCCCTACAAATAACAACAAAGATCCTAATGCCTAATCGTCCTACTTAAACAAAGCTTACAAAACCCGTTGACGCCATTACCAAACACATGTACGGTTACGAAAATACTAATACTAATAATGAAAGTAACTTGTATAGTTGCATTATAATAAACATGTATAGTCTAAGTCATTAAGTTCATCCTTATACTTTAAACAAAGTTGCACCAATATTAAAGTCATAAAAAAGGAGATGAAATCGCATTTTTACTTCTTTCTTTATCGTTGAACATGTGAATGCTACTTTCCACTACTACAAGAAGAAAAATATATAATGCCTCCACTTTATGTTTTTTTTAAATAAAAATATAATATAAAACTGAGTACGACTGATATAATAATATGTACCACTAATTATTAGGGTTAGTAAAATATTAGTGATCCAATATCTCCAATCTAATTGGAGCGAGACTTTTCTGAAGCAAGTGGAGTTGCGAAGCCAGATATTAAAAATATTTATTTTTAAAATAGTTTTATATTGTTATTAGACACTCATATATAATATGTTCGAAGAAAGATATATGTGAATAATTTGACGTGCATGTATGCAAATAATTTTCGTCACAACGTTTTTACGATAAAGGCATAAACAATTTTTGTGATTATCAATTACAATTAACAACAAAAATCCTAATTCCCAACACTCTTCTTACGTAAACAAAGCATGGAAGCAATATTGTGATTTGTCCTACAAAACCATTTGCCGACATTATTACCTAACATGTGCACCACAATTCTATTGAAAGTAACATGTATAGTCATTAATTTCAACTTTATACTTTATATCAAGTTGCACCCATAAATTCATAAAAATGGAAATGCATTTAATTTAATTTATTTACGGTTGAATTTGTGCTTGCTAGTTGCTACTATACATAGGCCCACTTCATGGTTCTTTCTAATAAATGACCCAAAACCAACTATATGTTAAACATATATAGAAAATAAATTGGATCTTGATAAAGTTAAAATAAATTAAATTATAGTGATCTAAATTATATTCATGTTCGACTAGCATCTAACGTTTTCTAAAATTTTAAAGTACAAAAGCGATTAATTAAAAAAGCGAACCAGTAATCGAAAATCACTTACTTGATGAGATATTCAGAACCCGTACCCGACAGGATCCGCCCGAAGAACCCGAAAATGCTGAGTAGCGACACGAAAACGGACACGTCTGTGTACCCGAGGGCGAGGCCCATCTGGCTCATGTTGTTCATGACGGCGAGTCCAGTCCCGACCCCGCAGAGGAACGACACGAACAGGATCCAAAAATCTATGGTCCAGAGCGCCTCAAAAACCGTGTGCTCCTCCCCCAGTATCGGGGGCCCCTTGGGGGGCCCAGGCACCCCCTGGGGGAGACTGGGCTCTGGGGCGATAATAAGCGGGTCGGTGATTCGGGTCTCAATATCCGGTCTAATCGGGTCGGACCCGGTTCGACCCACCCGGATCGTTTTTAAAAATTCGTAGACCGGAATCGCTAGCGGCGACGCCAGGAGGAGGAGGAGCACGACGGAGAAGCCGATTGACACGTCGGTGCTAGGGTTTCCGATAAAATCGTATGCTAATAAATAGACAGCGACAACGACCGCGATCACATTTACTACTCCAAAGTACTTAACCTCCTTTTTCTCGTCCAAGGCGGCGGCCGCCTCGGGCGGGACTTCCCGGAGGAAGGCGGCGGCGGCGAGGCAGACGGCGAGCGGCACGACGGAGAGAACGAATAAAAACGTGGCGGCGTCGTCGGAGAATAAGGCGGTGCATAGGTCGGTGAATATGGCGGTGCTCAAACCGACATAACCTTTGAGAATTCCCGAAATTGGCCCTCGGTTTCGCCGGAAATTACGCATGCACGTGACGAGCACCGCCGTGTTCATCCACGTGGTGCTGTTGCCTCCCAAACAGAGGAAGATACACATCTGAGGAGCAAAATTGAAGCATGATTTTGTTAGTAAATAATCTGTTTGGCTACCGAGAAAATGTTAAATTTTAGTCCTTTAGTTCATAATCAGTTCATAATGGAGATTAATTAGATTGAGAATCAGAAAGCACCCAAAAATCAGAATGTTCAACAAGTTTTCCCGGGAAAATCGAACCGGCCCGAGAATGATTTTCTTAGTGGGTCTGTTTGGCTGCTGAGAAAATATATAAAAAAAAAATAGTCTTCAGTTTATGTGATAAAAATTTAGATTGTTATATAAGTAAGTAAATTGATTCATATCTTTCTTAAATATAGGACTTTGACAATTTCATTTACGTGCAAGTCGATTCAAAATACACGTGAAACAGACGAGCGAGGATCAGATGTAAAATGGACGCCCTCCAACATACGATGGAGGTTACATTCGATATAGAACCAAGATTATTATGTAAGTTGATGAAGCATAATTTTCTCAGTAAATCTGTTTGTTTCCCGATAAAATATAAAATTTGCCTTTAGTTCCTAATCAGTTCTTAATGAGGATTAATTAGGTTGAGACTCAGAAAGCACCCAAAAAATCAGAAAGTTCAACAAGTAATCCCGGGAAAATTGAACCGACCCGAGATTGATATTCTCAGTGGGTCTGTTTGGTTGCCGAGAAAATCAGAGAAAATATATATAAAAAATTGTCCTTAGTTCATAGTAAGGGTTAATTCGAGGACCCACACAACCGTACGATCGTGTCCTGCTCTCATTTTCCACTAATGTCTTAATCATGACTAATGAAACACCCAAAGGGCATAAGCTCATTAAGTTCCGACGTAACCATGATTTTCTCAGTGGGTCTGTTTGGTTGCCGAGAAAAAAATCAGAGAAGAAAATTTTAGTCTTTAGTTCATAAAGGTGATTAATTCGACCAGGACCACAATCGTGTCCTGCCCCAATTTTCCTGAAAAGTCTCATTCATGATCCATCCAAACACCCAAAAGTACAAAAAGAAGAGAAAGTTCAATAAAATTTTCCCGAGAAAATCGAAACCGACCCCAGAACAGTGAAAACACCATAATCCACACAAAAATCAAATTTTTACCACCAGAATCAACACTCACCCCGATTTCCCAACCCAACTGGGTCTCAATTCAATTTCAATTCCAACACAAAAAGTCTCAATCACGACTAATAAAACACACCCAAACGGGCAAAAAACAGAAAATTCAACCAAATTTCCCGAGAAAATCAAATAAAATCAAAACCGACCCAGAGGCCAGAACAGTCAAAACACTAAAATTAAATTTCGTCCACCGGAATCAACAATTACCCAACTGGTTATCGATTTAATTTCTATTTCTATTCCAATTTTCCTCAAAAGTCTTAACTATTCCAAACACACAAACGCCCAAAAAGCCTCATTTTCTCCGTGCGAGTGTTTGGTTGCCGAGAAAAACAAATTCCCAAAACAGAGAGTTCAACAAAAATTTCCAGAGAAAATCAAATCAAATACAAAAACCGACCCAGAACAGTGCAAACACAATAATCAAACATTTGCCACAGGAATCAATAATCACTTCAATTCCCCAAAGTTCAACAAAATTACCCAAAAAAATCAAATTTTAACCACCAGACCCAACAATTACCCCAATTCTTCAACTGGGTCTCAATTCAATTCAAATTCCAATTCCTTAAGCAGAAAGTTCAGCAAAATTTTCCTCAGAAAATCAAATTGGCACCGACCAACAACAGTGAAAACACAAAAAAACCAAAATTTAACCACCAGAATCAACAATGACCCAAATTTCCCATCTGGGTCTCAACTCAATCCCAATCTTCCACAAAATTCACAATCATGAAACACCCAAAAACCAAAATTTAACCGCCAAAACCAACAATGACCCAAATTCCCCAACTCAAATTCAATCCCAATTCCTTACCTGCCAATAAGGTAGAGGACTAATCTTCTGGCTCACAACAAGCCACTGAGCTCCATACCCAATCAATCCCTCGACCGATCCGATGAGCAGCAAGGCAGGAGCCGAAAGCCGGTCCGAGGCGAGCCCAGCGAGGAGCCCGAAAGCCTTGCCCACGTCTTTCGCAACCGAAAGATAATTGAGCTCGAGCTGTGTGAGGTTCATCAGAGACTTAATGGCCGATGAGTAATTGGAGAAGGTGTAGTTGTTGCCGGAGATGGCTTGAACCCACACGGCGGTGACGAAGCCGAGCCATAGTAGAGCTGAGGAGCTCCGGCGAGACTCCGATGAGAACCCCATTGTTGGAGATTCGGTGGATTTTGGTTTTTTTTGAATTTTTTTGGGTTTTTAGGGGTGCTCTGTTTTTGGGCTTGTTGGTGTGGGTTTTGTGCTCTGTTTTGGTGCTCTATTTATTGAGGAATTTTTATGGATAGGGAAAAGTCAGTGCAAGTATCTTAGGTACGTAGAATTTTGGGAAAAGTACGTAGCTACACTCAACATAACGTAAAAAAACACTTAATTTATATATTAAAAAAAATGATCAGGGGTAATTTTGATATAGAACACTTAGCCCTTAAAAAAACGAAAATACCCTTGATTTGAATTTAAATTTTCAAATTCATGTTCTTGACTCATTCTCTCTCAAACTCACTCTTTGTTCGCCACTTGCTGCATCAAGTTGTTAACCTTACCCTTAGGCAAGGAGAGGAAAGTAGACCCTGCCATCGAGCTCTCCATGTATTCAGTACAGGTTACAAATTTCAACAAAAAATGAAGAATAAATAGTGAGTTTGAGAGAGAAGGGGTCAAGGATATTTTCGTCTTTTAGGGATTAAGTGTCCTATATTAAAGTTGCAGTGAACTGCCTGTCTTTTTTTAGTTGGGTAGGGTATGTGTCTTCTACGTAATGTTGGGTGTAGCAAGATGTACTTTTCCCTAAAAGATAATGTAAGAAACTAAATTTAACATATTTCGTCTTACAAAACATGGAGAATATATTTTACATTTAAATCCACTATCAAGTACTAAGTGTGTGGAAATGTATTTATATTATTATTTTAGACAAAAACACAAATATTATTAAGTAACTAATTCGACATCATGTTGACCGAAACAATAAATGGTGAAATAGACCTCGCACTGTGATCTAAAATTACTGTTAGTGAATACGTATCGGGCTTGTTTTTGAGCCACATAATTACAAAATTTCGAGCAAAATGAATAAAATCACATGTTCTAAAAAGGTACAGTACGCAATACCTATCGCTAATATACAACAATAGCCGTTTCAACCTCGAGATTCACCCTGATAGAGGGAGTCACGTGCAATGCAAATGTAATTAAACTGACTCAATTCTAATGCAACTCACACATAAATTTGCAAATGTTAATAACT
>JAYMTS010000274.1:0-11908 GCA_036898005.1 Geranium phaeum
TTCTTGTTGTTTTCAACTGCCACTCAAGTGTTGGAGGCATAAGGTGACAAAGGTTGCAATCCAGAAAAGGAACTGTGGTGATGATACCATTACCTGTAATGGATTGATTAGTTACTTCTTCAACAGTGCAAAGACATTGGAAGAAGTTTTGGTTGATGGACACTCCTACACAAGGAAATCTGCAGTTATGAAGATATAAGGAATTAAAGCAAATTCCAACAAACTAGATTAGTTTATGTTTACTCTAGTAGAAATTGACTTTTTGATTTCAAAGAATCAAAAATTCTGCAATTTCAGTGTATTCAAAGAATCATTTCAGTGTATTCAAAGAATCTTAGAATTTTAAATTAATGGGTTTAGGGTTCAAATCCAATGACTAAGGGTTTGATGGGTTCTTTGAATGCACTCACAAATCGAAACCCAGAAAATTTTAATCTCATAAAATATGAATCAAGCTTATCCGCTGAAAACGAAACCAGAGTTGAACAAAGACAATTTGACAAAGACCAAAATTTATAGTTTATAGTACGGCAAAGAACAAATTGATATTTCCAGGACTGGAATTTGAACTGTACAAGCTATCTTACATGGATTGGGAGTGGCAAATTTGAGTGTCTCTGTTTTAGATTTGTTATTTCTTTTGTGACAATTAAGAAAGTCTTGAGCTTTCATTGTGGCATCAGAGCCTACAGAAATGAAATGACAAACGATGAGAAAACACCGCAAACAGGAGTGAGTGAGAGTGTGGCTAGTGTGGCTGTTGCTGAAGGTTCCACTGGATTCAGATCCCAATCTCGTGGAAGTTTGGCCATCACGTATCCTATGTTGGCAGACAACAATTACGGGGTGTGGTCTTACAAAATGGAGATCATGATGAAGGCTTTGGGGTTGTGGATCGCAGTAGAGGGAAAAGAAACAGTGAGCGAAGAAAAAGATCAGGGAGCACTGGCCGTGATTGCTCAGGCGATTCCGGAAGCCATCCTGATGTCTATCTCGACGAAAAAGACTGCAAAAGGAGCGTGGGATGCCCTGAAAGAGATGCGGATCGGAGAGGACCGTGTGAAGAAGGCGAACGTGCTGGTGTTGAAGAGGGAATTTGACAGGCTGATTATGGGTGAAGAAGAATCAGTCTGTGATTACTCTCTAAAGCTGACAAATTTAGCTAATGAGATTCGCACCTTAGGGAGCGAAATGGCAGAAGACATCTTGGTTGAGAAGATGTTCAGATCGGTGCCTGATCGATTCCTACCTATAGTAGGGACGATTCAGCAGTGGGGAGACATGGAGAAGATGACCATGGCTGAGGCGGTCGGTCGACTGAGGAGCTTCGAGTCCACTCTGAGAGGAAGACGTCAAGAAAGAGAGGCTGAGCAATTGTTATTGACTCGAGCTCAGTGGGAAGCTCTTGTTGTCAAGGAGTCAAAGGGCAGAGAGGGGCCGAGCTCAGGACGGGGAAGAGGTCGAGGCCGCGGGCGTGGAAGGAACAATTGGCGCAAAGTGGACAAGTCCCAGGCAAGATGTCACAATTGTTCAGAGCTTGGTCATTTTGCATATGAATGCAAAAACGAAGAAAAGGCAGAAGCTAACCTTGTGGAGCAGTGCGATGATGAGGAGCCTGCTCTGCTGATGGCAATCACACACGTTATCACAAGCTCGAAATCTAATTTAGAGTTTGTGATGTTGAACGAAGGTGGCGTGTTCCCAGAATTGAGCTTTACGGAAAAAATGGGGAATGATATGTGGTATCTCGACACAGGTGCCAGTAACCACATGACTGGAAGCCTTGAAGTCTTTGCGAGTCTGGATCAGAAGGTAAAGGGAACCGTAAAATTTGGGGATGGCTCTATAGTGGGAATCCAAGGGCGAGGCTCTGTTTTGCTCAAAGGTAAAAATGGTGAGCATCAAGCTCTACTAAATGTTTATTTCATCCCTCAGCTGAAGTCAAATATAGTGAGCTTGGGACAACTTGATGAGGAGGGATGCAAGCTAGAAGTCGAGGATGGGTGGTTGCGGATTTATGATCCTGAGAGAAGGTTATTGGTAAAGGTAAGGCGATCTAAGAATCGATTATACATTTTGCAAGCTTCTAGTACAAAGGCCGTTTGCCTACACACCAAGGCAGAGGATCAAGACTGGCTCTGGCATGCGAGATTCGGGCATTTGAACTTCAATGCGCTGAAGAAGATGTCTCAGTCAGACATGACAAAGGGGATGCCAAAAATATCTCATCCAGAACAGTTATGCGAGGCATGTCTGGTTGGGAAGCATCGTAGAAGAATGTTCCCAAAGAAAACATCTTATCGAGCTGACAAGCCACTCGAATTGGCTCATGCAGACTTATGCGGACCTATCTCGCCGGATACACCAGCAGGTAATCGATTTTTTCTGCTCGTGGTAGATGACTATTCTCGTTTCATGTGGGCAACACCGATAAAAACAAAAGATTTGGCATTAAGTGTTTTTCGAGTTTTGAAAGCCAAGTTGGAAGTAGAGGTAGAGAAAAAATTAAAAACCTTGCGAACAGACCGTGGAGGTGAATTCTTATCTGGAGAATTCAGGGTATTCAGTGATGATCAAGGACTGAGGCGACACCTCACAGCTCCACGCACACCCCAGCAAAACGGGGTTGTAGAAAGAAGAAATCAAACAGTGGTGGGAATGGCGAGGTGTTTGCTAAAGTTCAGAGGGGTTCCAGCAAGGTTTTGGGGTGAGGCTGTGGTGACTGCTACCTACCTGCTGAACAGAGCTTATACTCGAAGCAACTTTGAGAAGACACCGTATGAGCTTTGGTATAAGAAGAAACCAAATGTAAGTTACTTTCGAGTTTTTGGTTGTATTGCTTATGTGAAAGTAACGGATAAAAATGTGAAGATGCTTAATGATAGGAGTATCAGTGTTGTGTTTATTGGATACGAGCCTGGGTCAAAAGCCTATAGGTTCTACAATCCTTGCACGAGAAAGGTTTTAATCAGCAGAGACGCAATTTTCGATGAAGGAAAAGGATAAAATTGGAGCTCAGAAAAAAAAGAGCTCTTGAGTTATGGCAATGAAATTTTTAGTGTGGACTGGGGAAGTGATTTGGAAGATAAAGATGAAGAACCTGTTATGCCTCCCGCCGAATCAGCTACGCCCCTAGCTGATGAGTCTTTTCCCAATAGTCCACAAACATCTGAAGGGCCAATCCGGACCAGATCTCTGAGGGAGATCTATGAAGAGACGCAAGAAGTAGAAATAGAGCATGAAGAGCTCTGTTTCTTGGCGAGTGAAGAACCAGAAGATGTAAATGCTGCCCTGGCGAACAAAAATTGGAGAAAAGCGATGGAGGAGGAAATACGAAGCATTAAAGAGAATCATACATGGGAGCTGACTCATTTACCACCAGGACAGAAGAAGATTGGGCTAAAATGGGTATTCAAAGTGAAAAAAGATGCGGGTGGAAGAATTTTAAAATATAAAGCACGTTTGGTGGCAAAAGGATACGCACAGAGGGAGGGGATCGACTTTAATGAAGTTTTTGCCCCTGTAGCTCGGTTGAAAACGGTACGAGTTCTTCTTGCCATTGCTGCACAAAGGAATTGGGAGGTACACCATATGGATGTCAAATCGGCATTCTTGAATGGTGAATTAGTTGAGGAGGTTTATGTCAGCCAACCTCTCGGTTTTGAGGAAGACTTTCACCCAAACAGTGCTCTGAGGTTGAAGAAGGCATTGTACGGGTTGAAACAGGCACCAAGAGCCTGGAATGCTAAACTGAACAAAAGTCTCATTTCTCTGGGTTTTGAAAAGAGCCTCCTTGAACATGCTGTGTATATGAAGCATACTGAATCATCTAAGCTAATTGTTGGTGTGTACGTAGATGATTTAATTATTACAGGCTCAGAAAAGAGGGAGATTTCAGAATTCAAGCTGCGAATGGGAGAAAATTTTCAAATGAGTGATCTCGGCTTCCTGACGTATTATTTGGGAATAGAAGTCAAGCACGGTGTTGGAGGCATCACTCTCTGCCAAAAGGGATATGCTGAAAAAATTCTAAAAACTGCAGGGATGGGCGATTGCAACTTGTGTCGCTCACCAATGGAGCAAAATATGAAGCTAAGCAAAAATGGAGGTGGTGAAGCAGTAGATGCCACTGAATATCGCAGCTTGGTGGGAAGTTTGAGATATCTGGTCAATACTCGACCCGATTTAAGCTTCTCGGTCGGTATAGTCAGTAGATTCATGGAGGCCCCTTCCACTCAACATATGGTTGTTGTGAAGCGAATCTTAAGGTATGTGAAAGGAACTATCAATCATGGTTTACGTTATGGGCGTGAGAATCAAGAGACGAGACTGATCGGCTATAGCGACAGTGACCTCGCTGGAGACGTTGATGATCGTAGAAGCACCACCGGAGTGGTATATTTTCTGGGTAATAGCCTAATCACTTGGACATCACAAAAACAAAGAGTAGTGGCGTTGTCATCTTGTGAAGCTGAGTACATTGCAGCTACTGCAGCAGCATGTCAAGGAGTCTGGTTAGCTAGACTTGTTGGGGACTTGCTCGGGAAAAAACCAGAGAGTGTGTGTTTGAGAATTGACAACAAATCTGCCATTTTGCTGAGTAAAAATCCCGTCTTTCACGATCGGAGCAAACATATTGATACAAAATATCACTTTGTTCGAGAGTGTGTAGATGCTGGAAAAATTGAGTTGGAGCATGTAAGTTCAAAGGAGCAGAAAGCAGACATATTGACCAAATCACTTGGGAGACTTGCGTTCTTGGAGATGAAGGAGAAACTGGGAATTCGAGATATACAGACTCGAGTTTAGGGGGGAATTTTGTTGGAAATAATAAATCTGAGTCTGCATATTTTTAGTAATGGTCAACTTGGTCTTTGCTGAAGATAGAGTCAACAAGGAGTTGGTTTACTTGCTCCTAAAGATACGCAGGTGATGGCGAAACAGGGAGTTGAGGTTGAGTTCTTTTAGGATATGTTGAAATGTAATTTTCTATTTTTAGTTTACAAGAATATTGCATATGCTAGTATGGCTATAAATAAACATAGAAAATCAAGGTGTCGTTGAACCTTGGCAAACTTGAGTGTCTCTGTTTTAGCTTTGTTATTTCTTTTCTGACAATTAAGCAAGTCTAAGCTTTCAGTCCTCGCTGTCTGCATTCAATTCAGCAATCTCATAACTCGACACCAGAAATTTAGCATAATTGCGACGTGAAGGGCTCGGGACTGTTCTTCACCGCTGACGGCGTGAATTAGGGTTGCCCACGAGTCGGGTCGCAACACAAAGATGTTGCTTCATTATTAGAGTAGAAGTCCCACATCGCTCACGTAAGAAAATGTTCGAGCGTTTATAAGTGTTGGAGTTCTAATTCTTTGTAACCATTTAATGATTGGGCTGGCTGGCATGTGATTCTTGGGTGATGGCCCAATTCTTGTGGTTTTGTGTAAGTTTATTAAATAATATGGCAAAATTACAACTCTTATGTTAAAGCCTAAAATATAATTACAACTTCGAGTGATTTAAGCCGCACAGATCTCAAGTGTAGATAGCATCATTCTATGGCTATTATTAATTCAAGTTTGATAGATTTTAAGTCATGAAAAAGCTGTATAAGCTCTCTTTTCATTTCATACACTTTCAATGTGGGACATTGGCCCAAGTATGAATTTCAACAATCTCCACCTCCACACTAAACCTTCAGAACATTGGGCATATCATCCTATCTAGGCCCACCTTCGTGACAGTGCGATCATGGTTTTATTGTAGAAATTTTGAGATTACTCGATCCATTTCGATCTTGCTCATGCTATATATAATAACTCAGGCATCCGTTTCAAATGCATATCCCATTTTTGCGCAGCAAGGTTATAAACAATGTGAGGTTGTATAGAGGATTCCAAACTGGGAGATTCGATCTGACTGGGTTTAGAAAGGACCATTGGTGAAGAAGCTCTTTAGCTGATCGTGGAAATATGGCTGTAACCCCATGGAGTTGAAGAAAGAGGCCCCAGATTGCCCAAACCCAGTGGCAGTGCAGCAACAAATGATTGGATGTTTCGAAAGCCTTGGAGCAAAACTTACAAAGGTGATTAGAGAGTGAGATTTTCATACCCTTGTTAGCTAAGAAATCCATGGTGGGGAGAGCTTTATGGGTTGCGATCCAACATAAACTTTGAACTTTGGGAGGAATAGCAGGTTGCCATATAAGCTTCGGCCAAATCGAACCAGATTGTGAGCTCGTTATTCGATCATATGCAACTTTGGTCTTGTAACCTCTATCCTCATGAATCCACATTAATTTGTCTGCTTTTGAGATGTCTGGTTTGAAGGGTTGGATCAGGGTAAGCATATCCTCCAGGCTACCCAAATCATCTGTTGAAAGGGGGTGAGTGAACGTCGGTTTCCACATATTATGTTCTCAAGTGTTGAAAACAGAGGTTTCGCCATCTTCTGCTAACACATAAAAACCTGGAAAGCGGGCTGCCAAGGTAAAAGTACCTGCCCAATTGTCCGTCCAAAATCGTATTAAAACGCCTGATCCTAGCCTCTATTTCAAACATGAAGCCCCCATAACTGATTGAAATCTGATATCAGAACTGAGATTGAAAATATGTTGTAAGAAAGACGAACCTGCTTGTGATGCGAAAGCAAAGAGGTCTCATTCTTCCACATTTCACAAATATTTTTCACAAAGCACCACTTTCCATAGCGAGTGACTCTTAGTAGAGAAACGCCACCACCATTTGCCTAGGAGGCACTTATTCATGACTTTAAGCTTTGTAATTCCCAAACCAGCATATTTCTTAGGTTTACAGATCTTATCACAGCTGACCTTTACAAAAGCCTTCTTATCAGCATTGTTTGTCCATAAAAACTTTCATTGAATCTTCTCCATAGCAGCTACAACCAATTTAGGAGCTCGGAATACCGACATATAATAGATTGGAAGGCTGGCTAATGTGGATTTAATCAGAGTGATCCTGCCCCGAGTGAAAGAAGTTTGCTTTGCCAGGTAGATAATTTGTTCTGATAGCGTGCCAAGATTTTAGCCCAACTTGAAACTCTGTTTGGACTTGCTCCAATTGAGAACCCGAGATAGTCGAAAGGGAGATTTCTTGGCTTATAACAAAAAACAGAGGCTAGATTGGACATAGAGTTTTCAGAGCAACCGAGACGATAGAATCTCGTTTTGTGGAAATTGATTTTTAGCCCCGCCATTAGTTCAAAAGCTATTAAGACTGACCTTATGTTGCCAATATTAACAAGGTGTCGTTTTACAAATAAAATAGTATCATCTGCAAGCTGGAGATGTGAGATACTTAAAGAGGAGCTGATCTTGAACCATTCGAACAAACCTGAATTTTCAGCAGAGCAGAGGAGAAGATGAAGCCCTTCCACTGTTATATTGAAAAGTAGAGGTGAAATAGGGCATCCCTGCCTGACTCCTTGGCTGAAAGAGAAGTTTGAGGAAAGGGATCCGTTAATGAGAACAAATGTTGTTGTTTGTAAGCAAGCTGAGATCCAATTCCTCCATTGTACCCCAAAGCCCATCATCTGCAGTACCTAGAGAAGATAGTCCTAGTTGATGAGGATGTTATCAGTGATCTGTCTCCCTCCCACAAAGGCAGATTGTGTGTCACTGATAAGATGGTCGATGACAGATTTCAGCCTCACTGCTAGTATCTTGGCCAATATTTTGTATGGAGAGGTTGTGAAACCTATTGGCCTAAAATCAGAGCATGACTGAGGTGAAGGTGCCTTTGGTATCAAGGCTATGAATGTTGCATTTAACCCCTTTCCCAATTTTCTATATTTGTGAAAATGGAGAAGAAATTTCATGAGATCCTATTTGATTATTGGCCAACATTTTTTTGAATAATAACATAGTAAATCCATCAGGTCCGGAAGCCTTGTTGCCATAACAGTCTTTTATTGCTTGCAGAGCTTCCTCCTATGTGAAAACTGCCTCCAAAGCTATTGTTTCAGATGCACTAATTGATTTAAAATTGAAAGGCGGGAAAGGAGGCCGAGAGACTGATGGGTCTGTGAAACGCTTTTGGAAATGAAATAATAATTCTCGTTTCATCAGAGTCGGATCGGTAACCCATATGCCATTGATCTGGAGCCCTGAAATCTGTTTTCTTGTCCCCTTGCAAGCTGCCACTCTGTGAAAAAAATGAGGTATTACGGTCCCTTCCCTTAACCAAAGTGTTCTAGCCTTTTGTCTCCATAGGATTGCTTCTGATAGAGAGCCTTCCTGATAGTGGTGTGGGCACCTAACTCTTGCACATCAAGTGGTCTGATAAGAGCAGTTCTATCAAATTCTTCAGAGGCTTCATCCAGACAATTGATAATAGATGTAAGGTTCCCATACACGGCGGTATTTCATTTACACAGATCGGCCTTAAGGAGTCAAAGTTTTTGCCATAATTTGAAGCTAGGATCTGTCCCTGGTACTTGATATGCTGACCATACACTGGCCACGAAATCATAAAAATTTGGGTGTTCTGTCCATGAGTTTAGAAAACGAAATGGTCTTGGCCCCCAGTCACATTCAGGAAAGGTAAGGGTGATTGGGCAATGATCTGAAATCCCTCTGTTCAGACAAGTCTGTACCGGGTTGGAGAAGGATGGCCCGAAGTTTGGTGACAGAAGAAAACGATCAAGTCTTGATGCTCTGTTGTTTGGGCCAAACCAAGTGTGGGACTTTCCAGTAAGAGGGAGGTCTATTACACCAACTTGCTCAATAAATCCGTTGAAGTCTCTGGCAGAGGTGCTAGAGAAGGAGCAATTAAGTTTCTCCAAAGGCGAACGGACATCATTGAAGTCGTCTGCTATGATAAAGTGTAAGGGGATGGAGTTCAGCTCCGAGAGGATGGATTGCCAAAGTAGGCGTCTGGCTCCCACTGAGCACGGTGCGTAAATGTTCAGAATTGTGCACTCTTGGTTTACTGAAGTGCAGGTTCCCTCCCAATAAAGAGAGTAATTGAAGATCACCTTCCTCTTGAGAGTGAAAAAGGAAGTATTCCAGGCAGTCAAGGTACCTACTGAGACTCCGGCTGAGGGAACTAAGCAGAAATCCCAATTGTGATCTATGCCAAGAACACGCAGCTGTGCTCTGGAGATAGAAGTGAGTTTGATTTCCTGCCATATAAAGAAAGAAGAGTTAAGAGATTTAAGCTTGATAGAAACTGCCCTCAACTTGTTTGTTCTACCCAGGCCTCTGACGTAAGAAATAAATCTCGGGAGACGATTCATTGTGATACTATGAGTTGATGGTGAGGCGCTCTGTTTGGGGATGGTGAGGTGGGGACAATGGTGGGCGAGGGGGTGGCTTGATTGACAGTTTCAAGTTGTTCAAATGTTTGGAGAATCAACGTTTCAGGGATGTTGCACGTGACTCCCAACTTTTTGCAAATTTGCCATGTGCGATCCGCCCGCTCCCTAGGGTTTAGAGTAGTGTATAGAAGAGGCTGAGAGTCTCGGGCGAGAGTTTGAGTGGAAGTTACGTCTTCAATTTCGGGACGTGAAGATGTTACGTTTATGTGATTGTGTTGATTGCGCTGAAGAAGCTGTATTGGAGCTCTGATTTGGTTTGACCTTGGCGTTGATTGCGCGGACCCTAATCGAGGTGAGAACGTTTCAATATTTTTCTGAACCGTTTCATCTTTTGAATTTTGATTGTGGGCGCTGAATCGGGGACTTGATTGGGGGCGAGTAATTGGCTTTGCAATCAATGATACCGTGTGCTCCGACGAACCCATGGCGGATTCTGATCGGGCTCCGGTGGGTAGTGCGTGTTCTGGGGCAGGGTTGTCGTGAACGGTTGCCTGAACTGCAAAATCCCTCGGGGGTAGAAGCCTTGTTGTTGTTTGTAAGATTTGATTGAACTGAGAAGGGATCTGGTTTCCCGTTATCTCTTCAAATCTGGTCTTGAATTCCAGACCCTCTAGTTTCAGGATGACCTCCTCTGGTTCTATCACTAGCGACAGTGTGTGAATTAGCACAACTGCATTTTGTAAATCCGAGCCTGATCTTGATAAGGGATGGATAAATTGCACGCTGCCTGCGAAGTTTGCGATGTTTGCAATGGAATCTGTAGACCATCCAATTGCTGGAATCCCTGAGATTGATATCCATTTAAAAAAACCCCACACAAACCCAAATCCTAGTTCTCGTTTATGAATGGGAACCAGGGGGATAGTTTAACCCACTGCTCCCTCTGTTGAGACTCAAAGTCTTCTTGATCATGAAAGGATATTAAGAAGCAGCGTTCTCCAACCAAGTGTGTGTTGGCCCCTGTGAGACCTGCTTCCTTCATCTCTTCTTGAATTTGTGGATATACAAGCCCTCATCCTATCTCAATCAAAATAAGAAAGAGCAGCTCAAACTAATTCGTAAGCTATTTTGTTCCCATGTTTGCTTACTAAAAACAACCTTCACATTTTACAAATAGTTTAATAAGAAATGACAATTTAATAAAATTGACCCGAACAAGAACAATATTTTTGATGAAGTAGAGACCGCATGAACCACCAAGATACAATCTATCTCATACAAAACCTACCCTTGTGTATCGATTCAGTCCAATACAAAGCCTCCAAGATCACCCAAAGCTTCCATCACCACCGAGGAGCAGTACCAAAGAAAAGGAAGTGTTCAACGTCTGTAACTGATACATCAATTCTAAGGACTATTAGGAATCATAAGTTCGGTGGTTTAATTACTTCATCACAGTATAGTCGAGCTTAAATCTTGGTATACAACTTGCTAATAAAATAACACGAACCTTAACACACCTCAATAGCATTGCATCCCACTAAGTCACAACTGGATGATTCACTGAGTTGAACTTGTGGCAACTTAGTTTCTCTACTTATGTCAGAACTTTCATGCCAAGAACACCATTTCTTACACACTAAAATGAGTCGGGTTCCAGACTACAATGTTCCTTCGATCCCAGATGGACCACTATAATCAATAAATTATTCCACCTTCTCTATTGTAAGGTCTGAATTAGCTCGGTGAAACCAGTCCCTCACCTCATCACCCACCATAATTATAATTCACAAAACAACCAAGGCCCGTAAACTTAATGTAACCGAGCAATGAATAAAAACATGATTAGTCGCTTCTACCTCCTCTTTATAAAGCAGAATCATATCGACAGCCCCGACGACCGAGAATGTTCCTAGTACGCAACAATCCCGAAAAAGCCTCAAATGAACATTCTAATTTCAAGTGGGATTGATAGCATCCATGAAATATGCCATATAGATTGACATATCCGTTGGGTTCCAAATTCCAGAGTGTTGAAGGTAACTTTTTGCCGCCAGAAGCGAGTACACACCCGAGGCCTCCTTATCCTAACATCAGTCGTATGTCAACCCTAAATAAGAATTGAAATGATATCCTCATTGTACATTCTGTTCAACATAACGATCACTTTGGCCTCATCCCAAGTCAGGTGTCCCAGCAATAACAAGTCTTAGACCATCAAATAAGGTTCGAGTGAGCCGAAGTAAGAAATAGAGGGAAGGAATCTAATAATGATAGAAAATATTATGTATTTACAACCCTCCTAAAGCCAACATCAACAGTGTTGAACTACATGAATGCTTACTATATGTAGTTAGGATTGTTAGAGTTGTGCCCTATTCTATGTCTTATTCATGTAAACATTATCTTCACTTAAGCAATGAAATGACATTTACTAGTATTATTGTGTTATAATAATAGATCAAGTGATAATTCTGTTTATAGTCATCGAGTGAGATTTACTGATAGTAGAACATTTAGACAATTAAGGAATTATACTTGATGTATCCCTAGTCAAATGCTGATATAAACAACTAGTATGATGATGACTCTTGATTACGTTCTTCTGATCATAAGTAATGGGATTACCAAT
>JAYMTS010000275.1:0-11906 GCA_036898005.1 Geranium phaeum
AAAAATATTTCAAAGTCATATTTTAATACTTAATTTCAAAATCATACTTTAAAGTTACTTTTAAGAGTATGCATGAATTTGAGAAACGTCTCAAAATTTGGTGATTTTTTAACAAAAAGTTTTTTTAAAGAATTTTTTGTTTTTCATCCTGAACCGGCTCTAAACCAGTACTAATCTGATCTTGAATCGATACGAACCGGACCAGTGCCTAAAAACTACTCAACAAGCCCAAATCAGATTGGTATGCATGATTTTGACGCCTACACCACTGAATAACACACATACACAAATTTATGTGTTTCAACTTAAGAAATGATGTGACCAAAAGAGACCTCGCAATTGATTTTGTTAATAGTGAAAGACAAAATCTCCATCATATCATAGAAACCACTATGAAGCCTCTTCTCATCCACCATAGCCTCCAACAATTGTTTCTCTCCCTACACAAACAACAACAAAACACAACACTTAGTGCACAAAACAAAAACCCTAATTTTAAATTTTTTTCTTTTGAATAATTTACATGAGAAGTGCCGTGCATGCCACGCATGAATATGTCCTCGGAGACGTAGAGGATGGCCTTGGCATCGATTTCGCGCCCGTCGGGGGAGTGAGAGGCAGTGATTTGGGTCGCCATTGCATTGTCATCGGATTGTTGAAACCGGTTGGGTCTTGAGAGTGAGGCCATTGTGGTTTGAGAGAGAAATGGGGTTGTGTTTTGGGTCATTGATGGGTTTGTGAAGTGTGGTTTATATATAATGTGGTTTGTGGGAGGTGTAAAGGAGGATTGGAGGACCTTAAGCTACCTTGCTTGCCTTGAGGGTGTGTGAGAGAATTTTGGATATGTTCTTTTTGGGTTTTAGGGTTTCTTTCACCTTTGTTGCTTGGTAAGTTTCATGAATCTTGGTGGGTACAGTCCCGAAACCAAAAATCGAACCGAATCAAAAATCGAAATTAGAATTAGACTGTTTCCTCACATAACAAATAACAACTCCAGATATAATTTCAATGATTAAAAATCGGTTCTAATTGAAAATCAAACCAAAAAACGCAATTAGAATTAGATTATTTTCTCATACAACGTGTGGAATATGATTCCAATTATTTAAAAACCGGAGAGTCCGGTCCCGTCCGGTCCATTTTAAAAACCGTGCCCACCCCTACTCAAATGTGTGTTGGGCTGTACATGAGTCATGAGGTGATGAGTAGTGGGCCGTTGCGGTTTACAGACTCACTCACCTCCAGTTTCAAACAAAAGCATAAATAAAATGAAAAACACAACATTATCACAGAAGTAGGGTTTAAGTTTGTTAGGGTTTTAACGCTCGAGCTCTGTTCAATACGTCGGAGCCTCTCAAACACTCTCACGACGGCCATGGCGACGAGCATAGCTTCTCAGCTACAGTCTCTCCAATCCCATCTTCAAATCCAGTCCGAGCCTCTCAAGAGACCCCTCACTCGCCCTTCCATTTTGTTCGACCCCAAAGAAGCTGCTGATATCGATGTAGAGACCATCTTCAATACTGCCCTCTCAGGTACTCTCATTTTCACTCTTCAATTTTTCCCAATGGTGCCCGAATTTGGAGTTTAGTTTGATATTGCTTTAAAGGGTACAATTTGATTTGAATTCAGGTTGTGGGTTCTTAAAAGTAGTTGCTCTGCTTGCTTGTTTGTTTTGTTTTCAGGGTTAGAGATTCTTGTAACCACTGACAAGAGGTTTAGTAACTACAAGAACGATTTGTTTAGCCACAAAAGTAGAGAATTGGATAGAGAGTTGATGGGAATTGATGAGAATAAACGAATCGACACGTCGATTGCTTCGTACTTGCGGTTGCTGTCCGGCCATCTTCACTCGCCTGCTTCCTTGAAGACTCTGGAGTACTTGATACGGAGATACAAGTAAGGCCCTTTACTTGACATTGATCCGCCCTTGTTGTGTTGATGCTGTTTTGTGTGATGGTAATCATGGGTTATTGATTTGGAATCGCAGGATTCATGTTTACAACATTGAAGAGTTAATTTTATGCGCGCTGCCATACCATGACACCCATGCGTTTGTTCGAATAGTGCAATTAATCGACACGGGGTGAGTCAACGAGTACTCGTATGGGCGACTTACTTTTGTTGAGTTTAATGACATTTTATAAACTTGATCTTTTTTGTTTCTTCTTTTGTATAGAAATAGTAAATGGAAGTTTCTCGGGGGTGTTAAAGACAAGGGAGCTCCAGCACCTAGGAGCCTTATAGTACAACAGTGTATCCGCGATAGGGGGATTCTCGAAGTTTTATGCAACTATGTAAGAGATTTTGTACACCAATTTTTCAGCAGTAATATATTCTTTTGGTTTTTATCATGTAACCCAATACTCCCTATATTTCTATAGGGGTCTCCAAATAAGAGGTCCCAGCCTTCGATACCCGTAATAAGCTTTTGTACAGCTGTTATTGTTGAGGTCGTGGGATCTGTTACGACTATTGACAGTGATGTTGTCAAGAGAGTTCTTCCTTTTGTATCTACTGCACTTAAGCCCGACTCAAAAGTATGCTCAGAGCACAAGGTGCGGTATAATTTGAAATAGTGTAGGTCAATTTTGAAATTTATGGCTTAAATAATATCCTTGGATATGTATCATAGTATGAGTTCTTCATGATGATTTACCTTTACATCCAACTACGTAATATGAGCCTCCAATTTTAAGGTGAGACATTTCTTTTTGCATGCAGGCTGGTGCTTTGATGATTGTTGGTCTACTTGCAAATAAAGTTGCACTATCGCCTAAACTTGTCAAGAGTTTGATACGTTCAGTTGCTGAAGTAGCTCGAGAGGATGCAAAAGAGGCTACAGATCTGCAATGGCTACGGACATCACTTATGACATTAATCAACCTTGTTCAGGTACCCACTTTCATCATTACCCTCATAAAATGGGTAGTTTTCTATTGTCTTGTGAAGATTTGTGATCATTGAATTATTTTCGATTCGTACCTACTTACTATTTTCTCCCATTGCATTTTCTGCAATACTTTTTTCTGTCTGATGATCTTTGCATATAATTCTTTCAGTTTCAGTCAGCTGATATGTTCCCAAAGAAGGCTCTGGATGTTTTGAAGGAAATCAGGTAGGCTGTACTGATGTAATTGTTGATTCATTTTTACTTTACATTTTGTTAAAATTCCTAAATACACCTAAGGATGTACAAAACCCCAAACTGTATTTAACCTTCCCTAGAAATGCTATTAGGTACATCCTTTCTTTTGACCACATATACCATTTGGGTACTTGTACGGTACTGGTACCAATGAGAAAGGGAGGTATATGACTTCTGCTTGTGGGTGCATGTAGACACACACATATAAAAAGTGCCTTTTTTATTTTGTTTTCTGACACTCTGATTTTTGGTTTAGGGATTTTGCTGGGGTTCTTTCTGGACTGTATAAGGAGTTCAATATTGATAAGTTTATTTCTATCCTCTTGGATTCTCTTGTTGAGTACAGGTATGAATCTAACAAGGTTTTTTCTATTATCTTTGTAATAAATTTTCTTGTCCGATACTAGAGTAACTGCACTCATCCTTTTAAAACTGACTGTTTTTTATTTGCAGTTCTTCCGATGATTTGTGCCGTCTTGCTTTGGTATCCATAATAGAGACAGTTCCTGTAAAGGACAGTGTTGAAACTTTAGTCTCTAAAGTCCTCATGTCCTGCATGAAGTTGTCACAGAGAAGCAGCAACTTATCATCACCCGAATCGGGTATGTTCACAAGATATGTAACCATGATCTTTTGTGTTAAATGCTAACATTTTCGTATAGGAGGTCTTATCTTGTATTATTTTTTGGACAATTTTTTCTTAATGGGTTGATGGTTAAGTTTGTAGCATAATTTTATTACTATTTTTGTCAAGTTTGACTTTTTGTGTGAGCATGCTAAATCTCACGGTGACTTATCTATCAGGAACATGGGCCAAGGATATTCTGGTTGCGATTAATAAGAGCTACCCAAGTGAACTTCGTGTGGCAGTTCGTAAATTCTTAGAGGTCTGCTTTTGAGCTCTCTTCACACACACACAGACACACACACATAATTTTTGCCTCACCTTTTTAAGTCTTTGAACAGAACTGTAAAGTCCAACCCAAGAAAGGAGAATCCACATTTGAAATTTTATGTAAGACGTTGGATGGAAATATCGACTTCACAAACGGTATCTCAGATTCAAAAATATGGTTTGCCTTGAACCACCCAAAGGTATCACTTTCGAGCTGGATTTCTCATTGTGGATTTGCTTTCATTTCCCATTTTAGTTTTGGGTAACATAAGTTGAAGCCTTGTTGTGGTATGTGAAACAGGCTGAAGTACGCCGAGCCACTCTTTCTGGTCTAAACTCTTCTGGCATTCTCAAAACCAAAGCTGTTGATTCACAGGTGCTTCAATGTATTTTTTTTCGTATGCTCTTTCTTTTTTGTTGGAATAAGGCATGAAAATTATCTTTAAGTTACTGGAAAAGTTGTTGATTGCTTTGTTCAAGGAAAAGATATTTACTCGGCTAGCTGAACTAGTATAGATTGACTGTGTCTTTGAGTTAGTTTAACAACTCTTTGACAATTAGTTTCATATGTTTTTACCACTTATACTTTATCTGCATTTGACATTTTCTTGATTTATCCGGTTGGAGCTTAGTTCAATTATAAGAATTTTAGCCTCAAAATGTATTTTCTACCTTTAACATTAGTATAAACTAGTAAGAAACGATATGGGAGCACTTGAGTTATTCAGGTTATACCTTATGAAAAGATGTATTGGAGGAGGCAAATTCAAACTGAGGAAACCAATGACTTTCCTAATTATTCATGTAGGAGACCCCAACATTGCTTGGGAAAATGGCTTGGTGGTTGTTGTTGTATCAAAGATATGTATTTTTGCTTCTCATTCCTACTGTTCACGAAGGGTTACCTACAATCTAATACAAATGCATGTCAGGTTTCCACACATCTATGCAAATAAGATGCAATCTGTCACAAAATTGATGTACAGCTGTGATTCTGTAAATGGTTTGACTAGTTTTGCTTGCCTCACATATACCACGTGGGATACCTTTCCAATAACTATTTTAGAGGTGAACCGCCAGAGCTTGTAGCCTTTCATGGTGCAAGCGTCTGAGAAGATTAAATTGTTTGACATTTGCTACAGTATTTGTAAATTTTGTATAATCCACTTTTGCACCTTTGTCTTAATAACTGCCAATCCTTTTGCTACAATATTTGTAAGCTATATTATGGCTTGTATAAAACTCATGTTTTCTTGTTTGGCTCAGAGGCTAGTCACTGTTCAAGATGCAATACTGCGCCAGCTTCATGATGATGATCTAACTGTTGTTAAGATGGCTCTCTCACTGGACGGATTATCAGAATTAATAAGTTCGAATGATCTTCTTGAAGCTTTGCACAATGTGCTTCAAAGATGTGTTAGCATTCTGATGTCAAGTAAGTATAGTTTAATCTGGGTTGTTTAGCCTGAGTACTTTGTAATGAAATAGAAAATTCACACCAGCAGTCCCTGAGATTCTCCCTATGCCCTTTTTTCCTTTTCCCACAGAAATAGTCCCGACCCAATTTATTCGCGTGAATACGGGCATATATATTTCTTGTACACGCACTTAAACGCCTGTACACAAATTCAAAACCCACATGACTTGCATTTATATGATACAATTTTTGAATAATTTCCTTGGAAAAGTTAACTTGACTTACATGTGCCGACTTCTACTTACAGAATCATCGGATGATACCACTCTTGCTGGTGATGTTATTGTATCATGTCTAGCAAGGATGACCTCAAGCTTCAGTGCTCAGATTGATTATTCAAGGAAACTTGCTACCTTGATATTTCCTTTACTAATAATTCTTCCAAAGGTTTACATTTATGTTTGAAGATCTTGCATTTGATTGCCTTTCTTGCATGTTTGTCCTAGTATTGTATTTCTTTGTTAGCTACTTTTCATTATTTTTACCATGTCGCTGTCCAGACACACAGGTTAAATTTGAAGGTATTGGCATTAGCTCGACAATTGAAGTGGCCATTCTTCCACAATATTGATGGTGCTTCTGATTCAGAATTGGCAAGTTATCTACTTCTGAAACAATACTTTTTGATTGAAAGTTGCCATGAACTCAATGTTTTTATATGCATATATTCCATCTGTCCCAAAATGAGTGTCCTATTTCCCTTATTTGGACGTCCTAATTTGGTGTCCAATTTTCTTCTTAGGAAGTTAACTGTGCATGGAACCAATGGCATCCTTAATTATAGTTAGCAAGGTAGTGTATAATAGTAATTTTAGGACTAACGGATCATGTATAGTTTTTTTGTTTGTGCACCGAACTTGCGTACTAGAGCAGATATTGCTAACTTGGACTGATACACATAACATGACTGCATCTTGTATGTGATAATCTGAAATGTGGCCAGGGGGGAATGTTTTAAATATGATGTCTAGAGACTTTTTTTTTGTAAAGGATTCTTGTTGTATGTGTATTAGAAATACTTGCTCTCAAGTTTTCTCTAATCAAATAATAAACTCCCATAATAAATGCGCCTCCGACTTTTTCCTAAAAAGTAGCGAAGAGCAGATCACTATTACTGTTAATTAAGGCATGTCAGTTCGGAAAATTATAGGAGACACTTTAATAAAAGTTAATTTTGATAAAATGGTCACCTATTTTGGGACAGAGTATTTAGTTATGTTACTTGATTGTACTTAAGATTGTTAACACAATTATGTAAGAATGTCCTTTTGTTTTTTATAGTTAGTTTATTTGATTGATCTCATTGGATTTTTTGCAATAATTTATGAATGCGTATGGTTCTGTATATGGTTGGTAACTGACACCATTTCTGGTTCTGCAAAATATGCAGAAATTGCAACCAGAGGGAAGATCTGCACTTAATATGGAAAATATCAACAGTATGGCTGATATTTTGTTGATGCATCCTGAAGATCACGTACCTTGGATTATCCAAAGTTGCAAAGAATTTAAACTGTCAAAGACCATTTTCTTTATGATTTTGATGCAATCTTTTCAGAGGCCAAAATTCAGTATGTCTCATGCCTATATGATAAGAACCAAACCTTCAATTTTTTGCTTATCAAATACGTACTCTGCTTTGTTTCTTGTGGATATAGTGAATTCTCTTACATTGTACATATCTATTCTTGTGTACTTTGAAGACTAAGACTTGTGCATTCCTTCTCCTTTCTCTACTTTTTCATGCTTTTGATTTCGTTGGACTTTTAACCATAGAATGTCCATAGGTGCATACACTAGGTAAATAAGTTTGATTTCAAGGGTGCATATATCATGATTTAGTCTGTATTTAAGACAATGCTTGTAGTCTCTTTAATTTATGCATGATAGTTAAGATTGAAATTAATATTATGAAGTGACAGATATTATCGTTTTAGTACCCAACTACAAGTGATCAAGCATGCTTAGAACAAAAACATTGCATTCAGTCGTTCACATCTACTTCCATTACCATCTTATTCTGCGTGTCTCCATGTGCGTTGCATTTTATAGATTATTCATTTGCTTATCCGTGACTAATGTTTGTAGAGTTGTAATTATATTCTGTGTTATTAAGAGGTACTATTTGCTATGTGTATACTTTGTTGGGTTCTATACAGTTCTATTGTCTTTTGCTGAGTTGTACTGATCATTGTAATTTTTTTCTATACTAGCGAGCTGTCATTTGAAGATCTTTTATGAAGCATTCTTTCCCATTTTGGCGACGGAGTGGAATGCTATAGAGTCTGGTGATTTTTACGTGGAGGTAGGAAAGAACTTGAGTGGCATATAGACTATTATGTATGTGTATTCAATAATGATATTGATGTTCCATTTCTATTTGATTTATAGTTTAAGAAGGAGATGCTACACTGGGATTGCAAAAGGTTTGAGGGTCAGCTTGTAGATACAAATCTTGAATCATTGAATGCAAATATTCAACTTTGCTTGTTTTGGAGGTTATTAGAAGCTTTTAGTGCTCAAGCAACTGCGGATGTTTTGTTGGTTTGTGATATTATTTTCTCTCATTTTGATACTTTCTTGGCTCGTGGGGTGATAATGGTCTCTAATTTGATGTTCTTGTTGCTGTAGGGTGATAATGGTCTTTTAATGAGAGAGCTGTTTGTCTTCTTTGCATCCTCCAAGTTTTGTAATGCTTTCAAGGAACATCTTCATTATCTTGTTGAAAAATGTAGTAGCTCTCCTGCTCGCTTCCTATCTAGTTTCTTCGCCGAAGAAGGTGATATTTTGGTTTCTGTTTTTGGTAGCTTCGTTGTGATGTTTGTTTTGGTTACACTCTAAATCTATGGGTTCCTAAGAGATTTAAGATATCCTATCATTAATCTAACTATTATTCATAATTGCTATGTTGTAGGATTAGTTTGTTTTGTAATATTCTTTTTCTGTCATCTCGCAGGCAATCCAGTTGATGTTCAAGTCGAGAGTCTTCATTGTTATGCTCATCTTTGTTCACAGTCAGATGATAAAGTGCTTGGTCAGCTTATAGCCGAATTTCCTTCAGTTCTTGTTCCGTTGGCCAGTGACGACCAGGTTCAACGATTATATTTATATTTTGTCATTCTGTTGTTGTTATGTGCCAATTTTTTCAATGATATTGGGAGTTTTTGAATTAAAAGGTGCATATTTTCTGTACTCACGTGAGGCAAAGATGTATTAATATTTGTTCTTAAGGTTGAATTTTCTACATATTTTCAGGAGACAAGATCTGCTGCCATGACATGCATTGAAGGGCTACATGCTCTGCAGAAGCGCGACATTTCTTGCAAGAGAAATGGTATTACCAACTTGCCGTGTTCTACTCTTTGCCAATTTAACCTCTTCATATTTGGTATATTCTGAATAAAAACAACAAATGACAGGGGCAAATGCAGTGAAGATCGACTTCCTGTATGATCTTATGGATTTGATGATTCAGCAAAAATGTCTTATATTATCCGACAGAAAGTTCCTCCCATCTCTTCTGACAACTTCTTTAAGTTCTTCCAGTCATAGCCTTATGGTGCATACAGATATTAATCAAAGGTAAGGATAAAGTGTTTAAATGGTATTTTGCCATTTCCCGAGTATTATTTATGGCAATTCATAACTGAACCTGATAAGCATAAATTAATACCCATATGTGGTATTGTGATTTGTGTTTTAGTCGTGTTATGTTGTTGATTAATGATTATATTTTAGCTTTTCGTCCCATAGACTTTGTTTAACAGATGGACCAATATGATGTTGTCATGAGATCTGTTTTTGTTTATTCAAAAACATTAAATAGGTCAAGTTTGTGATGTAATGAGATAAACTTGACTATTAGCCTATATGGCATCTAACGGCATGTACATATAATTATTTTTTTCTCCCGTTGTATTTCTGTTACAAATAATTTTTCAGTAATCATGAAATTTAGTTTTAAGAGGTAAAAAGTAGTTTGCGTGCTGTGTTTTTTTCGTGCTATAAGCTGGAAAACTTTGATTTCTGGTTATTGCTATATGCGAAGAAGCAACTGAAGGCAGTTGCTCTTTTGACAGATTGTAGGCATGACACTTGATACTTGACCTTGCTGTGGTGTCAATGCCATGTTTTTATCCATGTACTTAATCTTTCCACTATCAAGCTTACTAATTGACCATTCCTGACTCTTTTGCTTCAGGTTTGACCAATCTAAAAAAACAGAGATCCGTGACTTCATTTTGGATTCTGTTCCAGAACTGTCTGCATATGGAAAGGTTGGCCTCTCTTGATAGTGTCTAGCATGAAAGGGATTATGCTTATGGACTTTCTTTTTCATTAATGTTGAATCATAAGTTCCTAGTTTCAAGATAAGCGAAAAAACTAACGTGTTGGATTTGTTTTTCTTGCAGTTTGTGATCATTTCTCTGCTCAAAGGATTGGGGAATGCAATAATACGTAATGACATTGACTCGTTACTCAATATGCTCTTGGAAAGGCGTAGTAAATATTTGAACGAGCAGGATAAGTCATTCCATAAACTGTCAAGAATTGAAGTTAAGATACTTTGTCTTCTACTTGAGGTAAATTATTCAACACTCAATATTTCTGTGTATTTCTTAGTTTCTTATCATTTAATGTAAATGTGATTCTGTGCCCATCTTAGATCTGTGCTACGCCTCCCTCTCCAGCAGATAGATGCGTCCTCGAAGTTCATTTACTGAAGGCACTTCAGGTAAGAAGCTAATAGCGTGTTTGGTAGATTTTCCTTTAGTATGTCTTCAGATCCAAGAGTAATATCATTCTGCTTTTTCCAGTTGGATGGTTTATCTCAAGAAGACTCTGCCGTTGTACAACCTTGTATAAGTGTTCTGCAAGTGCTTAATTGTCAATTGTATAGTGGGTTGAAGACTGATATACAAGTGAGTTTTGTTCATTTCTATTAACTGACTGATAGTGATGATCTATAATTTGTTGGCCAATGAACATTAGCACATGTGGCATGATAGTGATTATTAAAAATTTGCGGATGACTGAAAACTTGAAAGTTTATTAAGCGTAGGCCACATAAACAATTCACTCTACTCAAGTCAATCATAAAATCTGATATGCTCATGGTCTTATATTAGTTAGTGAAGAAGTTATGTATCATGTAGCTTTACACATTCCAGAGAAGATAGATCAAAGACCTAGCATCCATATGAGCAAAATGTGCAATACTTACATTCCTTTTATTTAAATTAAAGTGTGGGGGGGGGGTATGAAAAAGCGGCAGAGGTGCGCCTTGAGGCGGCACAATTCTGGCCGGCGAAGAGGCGTGCGCCTCTGGTCCAAGAAGCGTACGCGAGTAAAAAGATGGGAGGCGGAAAGCGACGCGACGCAATAGGAAGAAGAAAGTGTTTTAGGGTTTTTTGTGTTTTTAATGAATTGTAATGGGCTGGGCTGTTAGTTGGGTATGTTATGTATATTGTATTGGGCTTTAGTTGGGTAGGTGATGTATATTGTATTGGGCTTTAGTTGGGTAGGATTAGTTTCTTAAAAGCAATAACCTAATATTGTATATATATATGTCGGGTTGGTGGGTGTTGTCACGATTTTCTTTATACTCTATACCTAGCTATTGTATATATATATATGTGTGTGTGTGGGGTTGGTGTTGTCACGATTTTCTATATACTTTATACCTAGCTATATACAATACACTATAATATTGTATATATATAGTGTTTTAGACTTTTAATTTTATGTAATGAATAAATTATTATTATTGAATTCTATAATTATTGTTGTTTGTTATGCAAGCTAGCAGACAGGACCTTCATACCCATGTGGTTGTTATTATCACTACCTTTAACTTTTGTTTTCTTAAAACATATATTGTGAGTAACAAAAATTTAAAATTCCAACATTATTTTTCTTATGATATACTTATGTCACCATATTCATTTGAGCTATAGATTCTACACAATCTATGCAAATTAACTTATTAAAGTAATATACATATTAAGGGCTCAAATATCTAGATATGCCTGCTTAAAGAAATGAAAAAAGAGAGGCGAATAATGGCACAAAAGACTTTTTATATCAACTCTATGTGTGTTATAGGAAAAGAATATTAAAAAGATTATTTTAACTGTTTGGAGGAAAAGAAAGCAAAAAGAGTAGAAGAAAGTTGGTTGTAGGGCTTGGCATCACCCATATGAGCTGATTCATCTGCAGTTTTGGACCCTCTCTAATTGCTACCATTATTTTATATTGGGGTAATTTCATGTCGGTACCCTAACTTTGCGGCATTTCATAATTGGTACCCCAACTTTGAAAGTTTTTTTTATCGGTGCCTCAACTTCGTTTTAGTTACAATTAAGGTAACGGTGGTTAGATTTAAC